>JAVYIG010007719.1:0-98191 GCA_035222895.1 Strongylocentrotus droebachiensis | reverse complement strand
ATTAAGGCCAAATAATGGCAGTGTGAGAGGTGGTCCTATAATTTATCTTCTTTCTTTTCCTTGTCCCTCTGATCTTTTTAAATTTTCCTTCTCATGAGGGAAAAGGAATTTCCCCCATTCCCCCTTATCTATGTCACTGATTACAACAATACAAAATGTCATTTTCCAAATCATCCTGCAACATAATACACTATGGTTTAGCACATTTATTCGCAGGACAGCAACCACCTTACAAATAATTCAAAAAACATCATACATTCCAATACGCAACTTCAGTTAACAAATCAATCAACTTTGGCAACTTCGTGCAAATAACCCTCCCTTTCCTTAAACATGTTGAAAAACAAAAACGTGACCAATCATCCCAACACGCACAACTCATATCTAATTGCACAAAACAAAGGTGTTTATCATTCTTCACAGCCACATACATACATTTCACCATCGCTATTTGGGGGTTTCTCCTTAAAGTACATTGAAATAAACAATTTGACACATGATTTTGGTTCATTCAACTTTTATATAAATTTGATTGATGACTTCAAATTATATACTATAATGATGTACATGTTATTCATGATAATCCATCATATGTAAATAGGTACATTGCATTTCTTTAATCTTGGGTTTTATGACTCCAGTATATATGTAAAATGTACTTTAATTTCTTCTATCACCGTATGATGGTTTGTAAGTATAATGAGATGAAACACCTACATACTGAGTTCTTTGAAACAACAACTTCACCGGTATCTTAAGTAATTTAAATGATCGATAAGCATCTTACAGTATATTCATATCATTAAATTCCAAAATGCTTCACTTATTTGTAGAATGGAAGAACGAGAGCAAAAATAAGACAATGTTTAAATGGCATTTTTACGCTTGTAGAATTCTACTAATATATTAGCTTGACATCATAATGACACAGGATTAATGTTTTCTAATTAGATCCAAATTTAAATTACATGTATATCATTAAGAAAAAAACACTTAACATCTTTACATATCTTAAAAGTAGTATTTAAAGGATCACTATATAATTCATGTACTTTACAGCCATGGGGCTCTTTGTGCAATGTGTGCCTGGTTTATAATATCATACATTTGTATTTGTAATGAAACTAAAAAACATCTCATCTTCATCTGAGGCAGACTCTTCACTAAATGAAGTGCTAGTTGCTTGATCTTGCTGTACAGCGTGCTCAGCAAGTGATGATGCCTCCATGTCACCGACCATCACAATCTCACTTTCATTCTGTCTCTGCGGGGACACGAATATGAGCTGAGGGAATGTTACTTGAAGTCGCTGTTTCAGTTTCTTGGTCTGGTATGATGACAAGTCAACTCCTTCGTTTCTCAAACCTGCCTTAACGAAGGAACGATGTAAGTCCTTGAGTCTGAGCACCTCTTTGTCTTTCACAATCCTCCTCCTTATCAGATCCAACAAACATTTGTAAGTGGGAGTGAAGAGATCATCAGTGTCGGTACTTGTTGCAGCTCTCTCTGCTCGGCGCAGACAGGAGGTGAAGTCCTGGTAACAACCTTTGTGATATTGTAGCTCTATACCGGTAGCTACCATATCCTTTCCGCGGATCTGCATGAGGATGCGGGTGTGTCGCCGCATCTCGGCTGCTTTCAGGAATTTTGTAGCTGAAACTTGTTTGCACCTGGAAACGGGGACCTTGAATCTCTTGCCTGTAACTAGTTTACTGTCTTCCATTGAATCTTTCTGCATACAATGCATTCTGCTGGCAGGACGTGCCGACCTTTCGTAGGGGAAAGACTCGATCGCAGCATCTTTCTTGGAGGTGCAGAATGAAGACTGCCTTCTTCAGCCGATTCCACATCTGCATCTGGAAAAGAAAAACAAATTGTAATGGTAAAATTTGTATAATAAACTTTAATCTAGATCTACAGTTTTCTCGCATAGACCCTAATGATTAATGGCCATTTATACTGCATTATAGCTGCAGATATTATCCTCTGCCTGTGACCACGAAATGCATCATAACATAATAATAACCACCAAAGATGGTAGCAGCATGCAGATCTACCGTTTAGTTGGTTACCTGACTAGATAATTAAAAGTTACCAGCATTAACCGGCTTGGATTTATGCAAAACAAGTCCAGCCCTGGCTGCCCATATCCAGATATCAGTCTACTACTACTACTACTACTACCAGTATCTACTACTACTATACTAATTGGCAGTCATGGCGGTGGGGGTTCAACTTTGAGTTTGAGCCATTGGCATTGACATGTTCATAACATTTAATGAAGTTTGAGTTTTTGACTTTGACCTGTTTTAATTTGAGTTGTATTCAAACTCTGAAATCTTAAGTTAAAATTGAACCTACCTTCAGCTTTTCGTTTTTCCTTGGTAATCTCTGCCCTGACAAGTTTTCCAACATTGCAAAAATGCTGGTAGCACTACGAGGCTTGAGTGATCTTGCTGCCGGTGAGGCTCGCCCTCCTGCCCGTGCAGGTCAATCTCAAACTTCTCCGCAGCACGAATAGCTATCTTTGTTTCGGCACTTTCAACTCGACTCCACCTAACACAGCAATCCTTGAATTTAGACCAGCTCTTCTCATGAAAAAATGAAACATGCCCTTTTCCATGGGGTACAACATGCATGCAGCAGGCAGGCGACGGTGATACAATGTCATCTTCGTTGTCGGAATCCGATGAAGACGAAGTCACATCCATATTTGTTATTGTGGATCTGCACGTACACGTGTGTGTACGAATGCAGTGCAAAAAAAATAAATAGAGAGCGCGAACGAGGCTGAGCAGCCCGTATGCTATCGCACGCTATTGCGGACGTCGTGAAAATCTCTAACGCACGCGGTGAATATCGGCCTTTTCAGTGAATTCTATTGTACAATTTCTCGTAATATTATATTCAATTTTGAGTTAAAATGTGCGCTTCAAGATTGGCAACATCTCTAATTTACTTTTGTTTATTATTTTACATATTATCATATCAAAGAAGCGTGGTTGCATTTGCCGCCCCACGGAAATTCACAATTTCAGTGGTCATCCCACAGTCTATATGTCCAGTCCTTGCTAAACTCTCTATCAAGTCCCTGCATACACATGTACACTGTACAATCAGGAAGAAGAACAAAAAATGAAGCTGGAATGGAAAATGAGCACAATATTTTACTTTAAGTATGGCTCTTTTTATAGACCTACTGTATCTTAAAGGCCAAATGCACCTTAACATCGAGCTGATTTGAATAAGTAGAGAATAATCAAACAAACATAACACTGAAAATGTCATCAAAATAAGATTTGAAGTAAGAAAGTTACAGCATTTTTAAGTTTTACATTTTTGTTCATAAAACAGTGTTACAAATAACGTGGTTGGTATGCAAATGAGGGAGCCGATGATGTCACACACTCACTGTTCTATATGTATTTTAATTATATGAAATTTCAGGTATTTCAATTTTTTGCATCAATTTAATAATAGAGAAGTTCTCAATTGAATCACAGAATACAATAATGATGATTTTACATTACACGAGAAGAAAAACTACTGGTATGTTTTTACATTATTGGAGCAAAAAGATGAAATACCGGTATTTTAAATTTATATAATAAATTTTTAAAAGATAGTGTGTGACATCATAGGCTTGCTCATTTGCATACAGACCAAGTTATGCATTTACTGGTAAATTATAATCACTGTTTTGTGAAACTACAGTACATACTACAGTACCCGGTACTACAGTACATGTAAAACTTTAATAATGCCTCATAACTTTCTTATTTTACATTATATTGTGATGACATTGTTAGTGTTATGCTTGTTTGATTTTTACTTCAAATCAACTTGATGTCCAGTTGGACTTTGCCTTTAAGCTCCTTACATACTGTATGTGTAGGTCATTTATGACAACCACTCTTTCCCCTTTGGCTTGCAACGAACACTCACGTATCACGTTCACGTTCACGTATTGCGCCCTTTCGTGAAACAGGTCACCCAAATCTACGAAGTGTTGGGTTACGTGACCCAACAAATAGTTAATTTGCTATATGCAATCTCCGAAAGCTCACGTAAATTGACGCTGGCGTTTAAAAAAAATAATGCAAATTGTCATTGAGAAGAGACTAATAGGAAAAAAAGCTGCTTCAGGTCAGAATATGTTGTGTAACTCTGTGGTTTACTCCAAGCGCGGATCCAGGCCCCCCCCCCCCCCCCCCCCGGAAAAAAGGAAAAACAGAAAGAGAGAGAGAGAGAGAATGAAAAGAAGGGAAAGAGGAGAGAAAGGGAAATGAAAGAAGAGAAAGAATAAGGGGGAAAAAGAAGGAGATCGGGGGGGGGGGAGGGCCTTGCCTCCCAGTTGTTACCACCCCCCCCCCCCACATCAAAAAATAAGAGAGAAGGAAGGAAAGTGAAAGAAAAAAGGAAAAAAGAGGAAGAAGAGAAAAAAATAAGGAGCATATAAGTAACAAGTTTCCCGCCAACAAGTTGTAGTTCGGTGGGGGGGAGGCTCTTGCCCCTGCCATCAAAAAATGGGGGAAGGAAAAGAAAAGGGTGAAAAGAGGGGGAGAACAGTTGCGATTAATCCCGCCAATCACCTGTGAATCGGGGGCCGAAAGGGCCTTGCCTCCCCCTTGCAAACCTGAAACAGAGAGAAGGAAAAAAACAGAGAAAGGAAAGGAAAAGGAGATAAAGGGAAAGAAAGCTAGCTAGATAGATAGGCGCTAGGCCTAGGCGCAGTGCAGTGTGTACAAATCTCATACATATTACGGTGACGTCATGACTAGTCTTAGTAACAATCGCTTGCAATTTTAAAAATATTGATTAAACACTCACGTCACGTTTTGGTAGACGTGATCATTCGTGTTTTACCAGCGTGGAAAACAACGAATAGTAGGCCCTACACTTCGTAAATTAGAGTCACCTATTTTACGAAACAGCGCAAAACGTGAAACGTGACAAGTGATATGTGAACGTGAGTGTTCGTTGCAAGCCTTCCCCTTTGGTACATTAGTGTATAGTAACTAGGCCTGAGTCGAAACGGGTCCCCGCCCGGGCCCCGACCGTCGAGCTGAAACCCGGTTTTTGGTTTTCGGGTTTCGGGTTTTTCAAAATTAAATTTCACACTGATATTTTGAAATATAGAACTAAAAATATGCAATTCACAAACTTATATTTCAATATAATCAAATAAATATGCTTTAGAAATAAATGGATATTGTTTCAGTTGACGGTAGGTGTTTTTATCGGTCTAAAATTGAGGCTGCAAGAAAGGAATCACGCTTCGTGGTACCGATCGAGTGCGTTCAGAAACGGAAGTGGAAATAGATCGATGACCCACTGAAGACAGATCAAGAAAGTGCCACACAAAAGACTAAAATGTTGATCAGACTATTGCAATTAAATCGTAATACTAAAGGCATTAATTTAATTGTCAAAATATATCCACAATATAATGGTTTACCCTTGGTAGTTTGATGAAGGAAAATAAATTAAAGCTCTTGAAATAACATCGAAGTGCCTTTCGTTCGTTCTAAAAATGCGTGTATAACGGCAATCAGAAGTTACGAGTCAAGCTTGATATGCATGTTTACATCCCTGCACCGTCATTCGACCTGATCGGAACAATAAGCATTGAACCAATTAAAAAACATCACGTAAGACTTTGAGGGACTCCAATTCAACAAAATTACCGTAAAATAGTTATTTGCTTTGACAAATAATACTATAGATATTCATAATATCTTACAGAAATAATGATATTTCATGAGCTACGTACTCTATATCGAGTTCAGCTAGCCATCATTTTGAAATGAGACGTAGTTGTCATGCATGCAGCGCAGTGGAATACGGCAGCTCGCATCGCAGAGAGGGAGAAAAAAAAACCACGTAATAGGCACGTGAACATCACGTGATCTCAGGCCCGCGCTTTTTTCCTCTCTCTGCTGCACACTGCCCTCTACAGTCTACTGCATGACAACTACGTCTCATTTCAAAATGATGGCTAGCTGAACTCGATATCGAGAACGTAGCTCATGAAATATCATTATTTCTGTAAGATATTATGAATATCTATAGTATTATTTGTCAAAGCAAATATCTATTTTACGGTAATTTTGTTGAATTGGAGTCCCTCAAAGTCTTACGTGATGTTTTTTTAATGGTTTAATGCTTATTGTTCCGATCAGGTCGGATGATCGGTGCAGGGATGTAAACATGCATATCAAGCTTGACTCGTAACTTCTGCTTGCCGTTATACACGCATTTTTAGAACGGACGAAAGGCACTTCGATGTTATTTCAAGAGCTTTAATTTATTTTCCTTCATCAAACTATCAAGGGTAAACCATTATATTGTGGATATATTTTGACAATTAAATTAATGCTTTTAGTATTACGATTTAATTGCGATAGTCTGATCAACATTTTAGTCTTCTGTGTGGCACTTTCTTGCTCTGTCTTCAGTGGGTCATCGATCTATTTCCACTTCCGTTTCTGAACGCACTCGATCGGTACCACGAAGCGTGATTCCTTTCTTGCAGCCTCAATTTTAGAGCGATAAAAACACCTACCGTCAACTGAAACGATATCCATTTATTTTTTAAAGCATCTTAATTTAATTCAATTGATTATTTTATTGTTTTGAAAGCAGTAACTGTCCTTTCCGTCGCATTATTAGAACAGCAACTTAGTCTAACTCCCGCCGCTGCATGCACACGATTTTGAGTGTCAGTGCAGTGGTGAAAATTTCGGGTACCCGGTCCCCGCCCGAAATTTTCAAGTCAAACCCGTGATGACTCAGGCCTAATAGTAACATGTAGTTTTAAGCCTGCACTGTATCTCTTTGGTAGTGCAAGCAGCTGGTAACTTCTTGGTGCAAGCAATGCATCCAAACAGTGGCTGGGGAGTGGCCTTGTGAAGGGCACTGGTATTTGGTCAGAGGCTTAAAGGTAATACAAAGTGTTGGTATGGGGTCATGAATTTGGTTCAAATGAGCATATTGGAAGCATATGCGATCCTACAATATTCAGCGATCATTGTCGTGGTTAAAATCAAGTCTAAAGTTATGAAATTGTAAACAATAAACTCTTTATGTTGTATAGCTCCCTCTCAAGATCAATATATTAATTAAGCCATAAAACAATGTTTCTTGACTAAAATCGACCGATTGCCTATTCCCGTTTCGACATTATATATCACAACTACATATTCTGATATTTTCATGGTCACAGCTACCATTGTACGGCCGTAGGCGCTATTAGAAATGTATCAAAATTTACCGGGAGCACCGGTAAATTTTTATATTCAATTTTTCTCGAAAGGAGAAATGTTTTAGGGGCTGATTTTTCTTGTGCTTATAATACATCTACAGGGGCATCCAAATATATCAAAATTGTAAAGAATCACTTTCCACCCAATTTTCAAATTTCCCAAAACTTTGTATTACCTTTAACCTCATGACCTACTTGGTGCTCCATACTCCTTTCACATTTGTTTTGCTTAAAGGTAAAGACCAATATTGGAAACGCCCCAATTTCAAAAAATGAAATGGTAGCTCTTATTACCAATCATGTGAAAGAATATGTTTTGACTATTAATACATGTACATCATGATAAAAATTTTGCCGGGAAACCGCCTACCGGTACTAATTGATATATTTGGTAAATTAGTTTATCTATTGGGATGTGAGAGATAAATGCACGTGTCGCAAACGTGTGTGCATAGTCCCATCTTTCTGTGTACAGTGCTTGTAACTTTACCAAGACTGGGCAAAATTTCTTATCATTTAGATGATTCCTGAACCTTGCAGTACACACCAATACTTATATGCTACATGTATGTAGATGATCAACCTTCTCTGATCGATTCCACAACGTTTCTTTCACAATGCAATCGCATGACCATAGCTGGTCTTTATCTTTAAGCCTACTTTGCTTAATAGCCAAAACCCGTACTAACTTTTGGGGCTTTTCACACGCGCTATTTTTAGTCCTGTAATAAGAAAATTCATGCTGTTCTCACTGCAATTCGTTTTACCCGTACTAGCTGTGTAGCGTGAATATTCATTTATTCACTCCATTGCGTAGTACCTGAATTTTTTTGTTTCTGTTCTCATTCATTTGCTTTGTACGCAATTGTGGAGTAAGCACCACATTTGCGGGATAAGCCATGCAGCTACAGGGCCAGCTAACCCTGTACTATTGCTTGGTACATATGTGTTTGAACAGAAAGTGGAATAAGCTTAACATCGGACCCCACCTACATGTATAGTCCGGGGTTAAAGGTATAGACAAGTTCTGGTCATGCGATTGCATTGTGAAAGAAACGTGGAATCAATCAGAAAAGGTTGATCATCTAGCATATAATTATTGGTGTGTACTGCAAGGCTCTCTGGAATCATCAAAATGATAAGAAATTTTGCCCAGTCTTGGTAAAGTTACAAGTACTGTACCGGTACGCAGAAATATGTATACCGTGTGAGTCAAAAAAAAGTTTGCACCTAGAAAATTGCTAATTATTTTTAAAATCCTCTGTAAACAATAAATTAGTATACACCTAATATGAAAGAGTGTTTTATCCCAAATCATTTGGTATCATTTTTGTGTGGTATGTGTTCACGCTTGGATGAACAGGAGGCATTGTCTGCGAGAGTGCAAAAAGCGACTTCGTATCTATCCCAACATCGTATAAACGATGTTCACACGGAAAATTTTCAATAAACATGTTTAAAACTGTTGAGTTAAACACGTTTATACTAGTTTTAGCTGTGTGTGAAAAGGCTGCTAGAAGACTAGCAGCGCATTTTAAGAGCAGTAGTTAATCACGAAACGATTAACGATCGCAACAAAATTTCTGTGTGTGAATGATGTCGTATGTACAGGTCATTAGTTTAAAGCCCTTTTAACTAATCATGTTTATAGAATTTTAGCTGTGTGTGAAAAGGCTGTTGAACTGATTGGCTTAAAGCTGTGTAACTAAACAGCTTTAAAGAAAATTGTTCAGACAGATACGAAGTCGTGATACATACAACGGTCAAAGCAGGCTGCAGATACGAAGCCCGTATCTAGAGAGCAAGACGTTTTGTGTGTGAACAGAAATACGTCCTTAACTAGACCGGGCACTGCTCTTTAAACGCTCAGTAGGGCCATTGCGCATTTATGAGCAGATGCGCAATGGCCCTACTGAGCGTGTGAATCTTGAACGTCCGCTCTGAAATTTTCTGTGTGTGAATGATGTTGTATATAAAGCTGATTAGTTTAAAGCTCTTTAAACTAATCAGCTTTAAAGGATTTAACACCTGTGTGAAAAGAGAGCTACATGTCCATGTGTAGGCCTACATACATTATAGAAAATTAGATAGACTGTAAATACTTTAAGGGAAATAAAACCCAAATAGACAACTATTCTAAATTAAAGCAGAAAAACCAGAGAAGCAAACTGATGAAAGTTTCAATTAAAACTGACTAAATATAAAAAAGTTATGAATTGTTGAAAGTTGTAATCACTATACGTATGGGCACTTCGAATTGGCTGAAGCGGTAATGTCAATGTGATGTGATGTAGTGCGGGACTAATTTCCCATCTGTTCCAACATATGAAATAAACTACATGTACAGGTCTACATGTATAATGAATGTTTAATGTTTAAAACATGTTCAATTGGACAAAAAAAATTGTGATTACTCTTTTTTTTTTTCCATCTTTTTTTCCTTCATTTTTCAGAGACATGGGCAGAAGTCTGCAAATAAGCACTTCCAGACTTGGACTTGGACTCAGAGTGAATCAGGACTTTGGATATGCTACCTCTGTGTGTTTTTTTTAAAAATGTTATCCCACAGAAAGTTTGACATGGAATTGAGAGGGGGGGGGGGTGCAATATAGTGTTAATCCACACTTTTGTGAAAAATGAGTTACATCCATTTCCATCAGCTTTCTCGATTGTTCTTCATCTTCTGACAATTAAAAAAAAAGGAAATCGACTGATTAATAGGCAAATGAATAAATATTCTTCTCCTGAAAACAAGCAATTATCTGAACACAACAAAAAAGTAACTCCCCCTTAATCAAAATGGCCTAGCTTTTTAAAGAAAAGGATTTGAGCAAAATAAATTGGCAGGAGTGTTCCTATTTATTGACTAACTTTTCTCCAGAAATAAAATTGCTCCATTGAGTAATGCATACCGGTAAGTGGACAAACAGGCAAAATTTCACTCTTCAAAAGTCACAATGGTTATGTTTATGCTGTTTTGACAGTACATTTTAGCTTTTCTTACACTATTTTTAAAGTTTGCTCAACCAAGCATGACACGATTACAACCTCTTGAGTTCACACAACTTGTAATGATACATTTTGGTTTAAAAATTGTTAATTTTGCTCACCCAACAATAATATTGAAAAAAAGTGTTGCGATAGGTGTAAGGGGGTCAAGCAATGGATGATAAACAACAACACAAAAACATGCACCAGAAACCAAATTCGCTAAAATCTGATTTTACAGAATCCCCTAAATGACCCTTTATGTATTACTTTTGAAAAGTGACAGTGACAATTTTCCCTTTAATGCTTGCTCCCTCATGCATGACTTGGTGGATCAATCATATCTTCACAGAAAAGTTAGTCAATAAGTATAGGAACACTCCTGCCAAGATAATTTTGTTCAATACCTTGTCGTTAAAAAGTTACGCAATTTGGATTGAGGGGGAGTTACTTGTTGTGTTGTGTTCAGCATGAAAAATGTGCTAACCCATGCATTCCATTCTGGAGGCGCCCATGACAGATATGGTTTGGTAAAGAAAAGTGCATAATTTGTCCAAAAAATGAATTCCATTCTGCAAAAAACACAAGGGATCTGACTTTCAAGATACAAGTATGTAAATTTATTATTTATGTCTAAAAGGGAGTGAGTCGCACAAATATGAATTTAAATTATAATTTTGGTCATTGGAGGATAGCACTGTATTCATTTAAATTTTTCTGAAGTGATAATTTTTTCAAATGATTACCAGTTTAGATAAAACATAAAGGTAGCTCGTTGTAGACAGAGATTCATCAGGTTTCCATGTATAATATGCTACCCTCCATTATGCTATGGTCACATTACCCAAAAGTAGCCTGCTCGGCGGCCGAGCGGCGAGTTTTTAACCAGTTCTGCCCCGGCCACCGAGTGGTGGCCGCCCAGGCACCGCTCGTTTTTAGGGCATCGCTCGGTCGCCGCTGAAGTTTTAGTGCGGAGTTAAAATTTGGGCGGCGCCTGCTCACTTTTCACTCGGTGCCTGCGCGGTCGCCGCCCGGGCACAGACCTAATCGCTGGGCGATGCCTAATTCCAGCAGCGACCGAGCAGGCTACTGATCCGTCGGTCGCTGCTCTGATTTGTGACCATAGCTTAAGTCAGATCTGATTTCACCCAAGTTTTATTTATCATTGCACTTGTGGCAATGCAATGATTAAGTACCTTTACCAAAGTGAAGAGTAAACATCAGCCTTGGAGTTGGCACCAGTGTAACCATTATAAACTGTTTCAGGAAGCACTCATGCATTAACAAAGGCAATCGCATATTTTGTACGGAGAGGGGGGGGGGGGGAATTGACACCCCCCCCCCCCCCCACAGTAAGGATAGGGTTAAAGTTGGTCTTGCATGAGGCTTCCTGAAACGGTTACACTGGTGCTAACTTTAAGGCTAATGTTTACTCTTCACTTTGGTATTTAATTAGTGCAGCACCACAAGTGCGATGATAAATAAAATGTTGGTGAGTGTGAAAAACCAGTTCTTATTACAGGTGACTCCACACTTTTAGAGGGCAGTGTATTTCACTCAGAGTAAATTTAAATTTGAGTTACTACTTAACATTGCGGAACACTTTTTACACTGTTTCTTGTTGGTTAGCACTATATTGGTCTAAAAAAAGCATTGATTTTTTATTTTTTTTTAATTTTTTTTTTTTGGGGGGGGGGGGGGGTTATTGTTTAAAACTTTATGTCATTTTAGAAAACTTCCAAAAATATTATCAAAGGACACCTTGGGGGTTTACACTTTATTGCACCTACGCCCTCGGCTAGAGTAGTATTTTTAATTAGCTCAACTTGAACCATTCTTAGTAAGATTAGAAATGTACTTATTAATTACTGTTTTGTAGTTATTAACCACTTGACTGCTACCCACAAACATGTACGCGTTCTCGCTCTTGCATGCCTGTGCGTACCACGTACATACCACGTACATGTACGTGCTTTAATAGGGCATTGCACTTTCAAGACCGTAGCACTGCATAATGCCATCCCTACTGTGTAATTAACACTGCAATGATGTTATACAGGTCTTGAACAGTAGATGGCGCTCTTCCAAAAAAAGAATCTTGCTTTTGATGTGTACAGTGTACAGTTTTTGTCAGGTTTTTGTACAGTACAAAAATGCTGTAGCACAGGGGGTATGAACTCGTTTTAAGCCAATAGCAGTCAAGTGGATAAGCTGTGGAAAAAATGGACAAAACATTTGATTACTTTCATAATTTGCAATATGTTCCTTAATTGCAACATATTATTATTATTATTATTATTATTGTTATTATTATTAGCCATCAAGTTATATGATAATAATAATAATAACAATAATAACACATGTAATAGTAAAAATTATATTGCAGAATGCATTTTGATAATTTATCATTTATTTTTAAAGTTATAATCCATTATATGCCATTGTTACATGTACTATTATCAAAGCCATAGTTACAAGAATAAGTTGTTGGTATTCAACTGTTAACCCTAAAAAGCCAAGTCTTACCCATCTCACAGCTGAGGGGGGTGGATCTCCACCATAAGACCTCGACGGTCAACCGCGCGTTCGCCATAAAAGTGTGCATGCACGTCACCCACAAAGTAATGTTCAAAACTGTATACCGGTAGTCAATTTCATTGATTCAATAATCAATTGATTATGCTGATTAATGCTCAAGTTCTGAATTTTGCTCTACCGATACAGCCAATTTTGTGTATAGGCACTCTCTGTAAGACTCTGATCAAATGTTCTTTAAACAAAAATTGGTATCAAAAGTTTTTCTTACCGTATGTGTTTTATTGTTTGTTTGTTTTTCTTACTATTTTCTTTGTTTTACAATTTTTGTTTTTTATTGTTTTTTTTAGATGGAATTTGTCAATGACACTTTTACAATCATAAACAGCATGGAATTGATTGATTTTAATCAGTAAAGGCAAGAATAATATACATTTATGAATTTTGGCTGAAAAAAAAAATTGTATTGGAATTGTACATGAAGTCATGTTTTTGAGCAATTATTGGTCTGACGTGCGCAACTTCGGAACCGCATGTGTGGACGTCACGAATTTGGACAAAAAAATTGTGCAAGACTCAAAAGAAAAAGTCCTAAAACACTGTGTCTACTGCATTGCAGGCATGTTAAGATGGTATACATGTACATGTAGATGAAAAATGTAATGCTGATGCTAGAGGTGCAGCTGTAGTACTTTGGCTCTTTATATGCAATCTTTTTTGATATATTACCTTTGTAATCATATACATGTACATAAATTATGTATGCTTGTTATATAGTTTATAGAGCCTACACAGTAACCTTATTACAAGATCTTCACCTTGTTATCAGGCTATCAGTGAAACCTCATTAAGAGCGGTTCCTCATGTTACCTTGCTGTAAACTGAAAACCCATGATAATAATAATATAATATGTGTAGGGGAGACTGGAAGTTCAGTGGGACACTCCATTATCTTAATAAATATGAAGACAATGTTAAATTCGTTTACATAAGTCAAAAGGCTTCACTCAATGCCGTTAAAAAATATGCCCAAAACCACTGTAAACTTTTGCACACAAGTACAGGATAAGCGACTTATTTTCGCTAATTTTATTACTGATTTTAAACATTTATTCAGATTTGTTTTTGCGGTTCCTAACAGGTGATCTGACATTTGCTCCTGCGACAATTGCTCGTCTTATTTTCTCCAAAGGGATAGGGTTAGGGTTCTGGTTGTGATAGGTTTTTTGGTTAAGAAAAATAGGAGGATAAGGATTAAGGTTAGTGTTAGGTTTGGGTTTAGGGTCCATGTTTGGCTTAATATGCAGACTTTCCATTGGAGCAAGTGTAGCCAGAGCAAATGTCATGGAATCTCCCAAGCAAGTGGATACCCCTTGTGAAAGTGATTATCCTCTGAGGTGATTAAATGATTTAATACAAGATTTTTTGATGGCAAGGTAGAATTAAAAGTAGTATGGCCATCAATTTCAGTTGTTTTTAATATCTGAGGTAAACTGAGACATTAATAACGCAATGAGCAATATTGGTATCCTTTTTTTTGTGTCTGAGTGTACGTCTATGGGTCTCCCAGTTTACCCCGAGGTGGCCCAATTAACCCCCAAACTAAGGGTTTGCAAAATTGATGATTACATGAAAAGTCAAGCTGTGGGAATTCAATCTATAACTGCCATATGTATCTACAATGCATCCCAGAAAAAAGGAAACCAGATTTCAGGGCAGAAATTCTCTGTCATAATAATAATTCCCTTGATGAGATATACATTTATGAAAAGCTCTACTTTTATTTGATGCATAACGTGTTCATATTTTATGCACGATTGCATTAAACCAATAAAAAGTGGGGGTACCAAAATTTAATTTACACAAAGCAATTGCAACTTTAAGTTAGAAGGGTAATAAATATAATTTTTTTTGAAAAAGAGACATTACATTGAAAAAAAATCATTATTTTATCTCGTACATGACACCTTTTGCATTAAAAATCAATTAAGTACACTTGAGAAGAAGTAAAATTAAAATATGCTAGATTTCTGACAATTGAGTAAGAAGCCATTTTAGCTTTCTTGATTTAGCAGCTGACATTGGATCTACATGTTATGCTTACATGTAAGTGAATTCACACAAACCTTCTTTTCACATCCTTCCCAAGACAGCATTAAAAGAGCCCCTGAACATGGCTACTTAAACACTGTATTGTTATGTGTAAATTCACTCGAGCATTTGGTTCATTGTCAGCTGCTAGATTAGGAAAGCTGAATGGCTTCTTAATCAACATCTAGTAATTTGGGAGAAATCGAGGATCTTTTCATTTTATATGCATGAAGTGTCGTATAAAAGAGAAAAATATTAATTTGTGTGTGATGTGTTTCTTTTTCCAAAATAAGTATCTCTACTACCCTATAAACTAACTCAAAGTTGCAATTTTTTGTGCAAATGAAATTTTGATACCACTTCTTTCAATTTGTTAAATTCAATCATGCGTGAAATATGTATAATAGATTATGGATCAAATAAGAAACCGAGCTTTCCACACGTGTACATCTCATTACAGAAATTATTATCATGACATAAACAAAATTGCCATGAAATCCAGTTTCTTTTTTTTCCTGGGAAACACTGTATAGTCTTTTAATATACAAACATACATGCACTTGATTTAGTCCAAATATTTGCTTCGTTACAGTTGGTAATATTTTTAAAGTGAAGAAAAATGTTCCATTTCTCCCCGGTTTCCCTACTACATGGGACTATAAATGATTGGCATTACCTTGGTGCATGCTGAACACAAGTACTTTCACTTTGATTTCATTACTTGTTCCAACAACTTTGGATCTACATGTACTTATTTCTACTAATTACAGAAATAATTGTTTATGGTAAATCTTCCCTTGTGTATGTATCTTAGAATATGAAGTTACCAACTTCTGTCATTTAAGTGATTTCATTACGTTTGAATGATTCTTGTTCATTACTCAAATTGTTTTCAACATTTTGTCATGATTAAAAGATTGTTATGATGTTATTTTAACTAAAGCATTTAAATACTCCTTTTTTCACTTTATGTTTAATGTATTAATTTAGACTGAAATATTAGAAACACAATTGTATGCATTTGGAAGATGTATGAATGCAGACATGTTATAAAAATGTAATTGTTCAATGTCATTGCAACATTTAATGAACATTTCTAAAAATAACATTTAAAGAACATTACACATAACAACATTGTAATGTTTCTATTAAATGTTTAAATTATATCAAAATATGGTCTTAGAAATAGATGGCTTACATTTTTATAACATTTCATTCAAACATCTGTAAGATATCATTACAACATCTTATCAACATTTCCCAGATAATATTTTAAAATCATTTGGGGATATCATCATTCAAATGTTTCTATTAAATGTTTAAATGATATCAAAATGTATGGTCTTAGAAATAGATGGCTCACATTTTAAAAACATTTCCTTCAAACATTGATATGATATCATTACAACATTTAATTAACATTTCTAAGTTAATATTTTAAAAACATTTTGGGATATCATCGTTTAAATGTTTTGTAGTAAATGTTTAAATGATATCAAAATGTATGGTCTTAGAAATAGATGGCTCACATTTTAAAAACATTTCCTTCAAACATTAATATGATATCATTACAACATTTAATTAACATTTCTAAATTAACATATTAAAAACATTTAAGAATAACAATATTGTAATGTTTCTATTAAATGTTTAAATGATATCAAAATGTATGGTCTTAGAAAAAGATGGCTCACATTTTAAAAACATTTCCTTCAAACATTTATAAGATATCATTACAACATTTAATTAACATTTCTAAGTTAATATTTTAAAAACATTTTGGAATATCATCATTTAAATGTTTTTATTAAATGTTTAAATGATATTAAAATGTATGGTCTTAGAAATAGATGGCTCACATTTTAAAAACATTTCCATCAAACATTAATATGATATTATTACAACATTTAATCAACATTTCTAAAATAACATATTAAAAACATTTAAGAATAACAATATTGTAATGTTTCTTTGAAATGTTATAATGATATCAAAATGTATGGTCTTAGAAAAAGATGGCTCACATTTTAAAAACATTTCCTTAAAACATTTATAAGATATCATTACAACATTTAATCAACATTTCTAAAATAACATATTAAAAACATTTAAAAATAACAATATTGTAATGTTTCTATGAAATGTTAAAATGACATCAAAATGTATGGTCTTAGAAATAGATGGCTGACATTTTTATAACATTTCCTTCAAATGTTTGAAAAATATCATTAATATGTTATATCAACATTTTTGATAATATCAAATTGATGTTGTTATAATGTTTAAGCTTAATGTTAAACAAATATTTTTTAAATGTTTTTTTGATGTTGGTGTCTAATGTTATAAATACGTTTTCTTGATAATCACAAGACCATACATTTTCATATGATTTTAACATTTGAACAAAACGTCTCCCAAACGTTTAGCCAAACATTATCATGATGTTCTTAAAATGTTTTTGTGTTAGCTGGGTTAGACTCCACAGAACAAGCATGAATGAATTTGTAAATGTTCTATGGGAGAGGCCGGGATCGATCCAAGCGAACATTTTTTGTTAACTTCTCGATTTGCCATTGTCATGTACATTTTCTCATTCATCAATACACGGGAACTCGAGTTACCTGCGGCGATCATAAGACCATAAGGGAGACCGCGGGGTGAAGTAAGACGGATCATGATGTGGGACTTTTTACTTAATTATAACTTAGTATTTATTGTAGCCTCTCCATTTTTATATGGTATTTAATACTAATACAGGCTACACATTGACTTATAAGACACTCTCTCTGCCTTTTAAAAACAGTTGAAAAAGAGATCTGAAAGAGGTGGGCCACCCCCCCCCCCGGGTGTCTCCAAGGGAGGCGGTGGGGGGGGGGGGGGGTGCAACACCCCCCCACCTGTCAGAATATTGTCGGTAAAATTCATAGAGCTACATACTACTATATATCTCTATGGTAAAATTGCGCTGCCGTCAGAAAAAAATGGAAAAGGGAGAGGGAGAAAGAAAAAAAGAGGGAAAGGGAAAGAAAAGAAAAAAAGGAAAGGAAAAGACAGGAAAAGAAAGAAAAGAAAGTAAAAGAAAGGAAAGAAAAGAGAATAAAGAAAGAGAAAAAAGAAAAAGAGGGAGGAGAGGAAAAAAAGGAAAAGAAAGAAAAGAAAGAAAAGGAGACTGAAAGGGGAAAAAAAGAACAAAAAAGAGAAAAAGGAAACAAAATAAACGGGGGGGGGGGGTGAAAGAGAGGAGAGAGCGGCGGAGGTAAGAGTCTGAGAAAGGAGGAGTAGGAGTTAAGGCCCCACTGTCCTACTTGTAGCTACTCCCTCTATATAGAAAACTTCCCCAATCGGTGCCTGTTGGTCCCCCATGATCATCTTTTTCTTATGTTAGTTGAGAGCTGAGTTGATGAGATAGCCACCTGTCAGTGACCTGGCTGTGTGGTCTAATCCCTTCTGGCCCAGCACGGTCTTTAAAGAGAGAGGGGGTTGTTGGGTGGAGTCGTCTCGTCGAGGGAGCAAGAAAGGCACGCATAATTATGTTGTTGTGTCGGGTCAGCTGTGTCGGTATTCTTGCTCGATCCTTGTGTACTCTATCAACGTAGAAATTTGAAGTCTGTGAGATGTATAATGTCGGTCGGCCGATAAGTTTTTTCCCCTACGAACTGCATACTTTTTATCTGCTGTGACGACTTCGGGAGTGACTACAACTACAGTACTTGTATTTTCTCGAAGTTTCACTTTCAGATGTTTAAAATTTTCGGGGAAACTTAATTCAGGTAAGGATTAAGAGTCAAAAACAGTACAACGAATCGTTAGCTTTCTCTCATAATTTAAGGAAACGTCAAAGCTTCCGCGCTTCGCACGAGAGGGGGAGAAACGTAATTCTGTCAATTAGGGTTTAGAGTCGAGAATGGTACAACGAATTGTCTTCTTTCTCTAATAATTTAAGGAAACGTTGCACGCGCTTCGCGCGGGAGGCGGAAACTTCATTCAGACAAGGATTAAGAGTCGAGAACGGTACAACAAATCGTCTACTTTCTCTTATAATTCAATGAAACGTCTAAGCTTCCGCGCTTCGCGCGGGAGGGGGAAACTGAATTCAGACAAGGATTAATAGTCGAGAACGGTACTACATTGTCTTCTTTTCCTAATAATTTAATGAAACGTCTAAGCTATCGCGCTTCGCGCGGGAGGCCTTTCATCCACCTCCCGTAGGAAACGCGCTTCCTAAAACTTCCTAAAACGCCCTCCCTAAAATAAGATCCTAGCTACGTGCCTGCATTAAATGATGCTGTCTAAAATTGATGAAATAATTCGTATGTTTATGTCGTCGAGGAAAATGACCATTTGCGCACACGCAGGTACTAGAGATAGTTCATAATAATAATAAAAAAAATTAGCCTTCGGCCCCTGGTTTATAGGGTTAAATTGAGATATTGGGACCATGCAGGGAAAAAATTACTTTAAAAGTTTCGGGGGCTACTTTTCAAGCTTGCTTGCATGAAAATAATACTCTTTAATATGTTTTGCATTGAACTCTATGCAAATTTTTAATATCTAGTAAGTGCCCCTTTTCAGATACGATAAGAGCCCCTTTCTCTGATAATTTCCCTTTTCAAATCTGAAAGGTCCCATTTTTACTTTGACATGTGCCCCTTTTATTTTGTTAAAAGTGCACCTTCCTTTCATAACTACCCCTTTTAACAAAAACAGCCCATTTCCATTCTTATGAGTGCCCTTTTTCACCTTTGGTAAATGACCCTTTTCAGGTAAGAGAAGTTACTTTTTTCACTTCAGATATGTGCCCCCTACACCTTCGATAATTGCCCCTATTCAAATCTGAGAGGTACAGGTTTTTAACTTTGATAAGTGCCCCCCCTTATGATAAGTGCTCTTTTCATCTGTGATGAGTGTCCCTTTATGCACATTTTCCTTTATTATAGGTGCCCCTTTTTATATCTGGTCAGTTTTAACAATGATACGTGCCCCTTTTCCTTTTTAATAAGGGACCTTTTCATTAATGCCCCTATAAAAATGCAGTGAGTGTTCAAAACAGATGAATAAAAAATTAATACCGAAGTCCTAAAAAGTGCTTTCGGACAGGCATTTTCTGAGCCAGTCGCCTAGCTGAAATAAGCAAATAAGAAGTTTCATATTTGTCGCCCTCGGTTTCAAGTTTTTGAGCCAGAAACTGATTCACCTGGAAATCAATCCAGCTCTCTCAAGGGACATCTAAAGTGTTAGTAAATATTCTTTAAGGACATCTCAAAAACACTGTCATGTTTCAGGATTGTCTAGCGAACATCAATACACTATCAGCTAAGGACCGCGCTTTTAATTTTGTTTCTCTTCGAATCCGTAGAAACCTCGGTTTTGTGGCGGTATGCATTTAAGCAATTATGTTGGATGTGATCTTCTTAAAACTTGAGCCATTTAACACAACTAAGCTAGGCCAGTGAAATCCTGACACAAGGCGAGTATTAAATTGATGATATACGAGCCTTGTATAAAATTGCCTGGGAACACCGATGGAATGGTAGGAATACTGTGAGATGGGGGAGGGAGGGGTGCGTGATACCCAGTTATGGGGCAGTTATGTTATTGTGTTCCTATACAGTTGGGATGATCATTACGCCGCTGCCTGAAACTTATTGCAAACGAATTTTATGTTTCATTTTGTGAAGTTGTATATTGCGATTGAGCGAGAAATTTTATGTAGTTTTGAACTTTGCAGTGTACAATATTATGATCACACACATGCGAATCGAAGTTTGATCTAAATATTCAGAGGGCACCCCTAACGGTAACCATTTTCAGGGGAAGCGTGCCGATCTTGCATGTCGCAGTTATTGATATAAATAATTTCTGCAATCGTAATTAACTTAGGGTTTACAGCTTTTCTGAAATTCTCAAGCTCAAATATATTATGCGAGGGAGGGTAGCGACCAAGCGCAACATTTTCTATTGTTAATAAAAGTTACTTCATAGGGCAATTTTGGAGCTTTTTACACACATCAAATTGGCAATTCGCACATTGGTGTAATGAGCTATCTTCATTCTACCTAGCTTCTAACTATTTTTTTCAAAATTATTTTAAATACGTAAAAATAGTTAAAATAATTAAATGATTATATGTCAAATGTAGAATCATTGACACGTTTTCAGTTATTATTTCTAACTCTCCCTATATAGCTTGTCGTAGAGAAATATAAGTGTTTATATATTAGCTATAAATAAATATTGCGACACTCCTTAGGAGCGGCTTTACACTTGTATTACCACAGTAGCGGGTAACCCTTTGTGAACATAGTTAAATGTATACATCATTAGGTTATTTTGTATTGTACTGTGCGAATGACGTGAACAAGGAAGGCGCGTCGAGGTTCGTCATCCAATACACGACTCTTTTTAATTGAACAAGACTTAATAGTGAAGAATCAACATGGAATGTGAAGAGCAAGGTATCATCGATTTACTTCTCAGTACCAAGAAACTGGACAGAGATAAGGGACTGGTAGAATTGCATACGAAGTGTCAGCGGAGTAGCGCCAACGACCAAGCCGAGATCGCTGGCGTAGAGAATTCTTTGTTGTCCGTTGTGAAGGATTCGCGTTCGAGCTGGGAGGCTAAACATGGTGCTTTATTGGGAGCAAAAGTTCTTAGTGGTTTTGACGGAACCTCTGAACTATTCTTAAAAGAAATGCAAAAATATGCAATGCATCTTCTAAATGACCAGGAAGCACGTGTGAGGATTGCAGCAGGTAAATAAAATGAATAACACAAGAGAAGGTGATAGAAATTAGAATAAGAATTAGAAGGTCGAAACAAGGATTTGAAAGAATAGGGGTCTAACATAAGGAAAGACAAAGAGAGAGAGAGTGATAGAATGATAAAAACAAAGAATAACATAAGAGAAGAGGATAGAAGGACGAAACAAAGAATAACAAGGAAAGACAGAAGAAAAAAAAAGTGATAGAATGATGAAAAACAATTATTAACGTACGAGAAGGTGATGGAAGGAAAAACAAAGAATAACATAAGAGAATGTGATAGAAGGTTGAAACAAAGAATAACATGAGGAAATACAGAAAGAGAAAGTGATAGAATGATAAAAACAAAGAATCGCACAAAAGAAGGTGATAAAAGGTCAAAACAAAGAATAACAATAATTAGGAAAGACTGAAAGAGAAAGAGATAATAAAAAACAAACCTGAGAGAAGTTGAAAGAAGGTAGAAACAAAGAATAATATAAGGAAAAGTCGGAACGAGAGAGTCATAGAATGATCGGAATGGACGCAAATTACTGCAAAATGTGCCAATCTTTTGTCAATATTTTCATAATTTCACACCCAATTCCCGAGAAATTGTGTCACTGGGTAATTTTATGTACTTCTTTCCATTGGTGATATCAGATTTTCGAAATCTTACCAATAATAATAATAATAATAATAATAATTGATTCTTATTGAGCGCTACTACAGAAAAACTGATCAGAGCGCTGTACAACAGAAAAGAAACATACAAATCATAACAATTAAACAAGAAACAGTAATTAAGATATTATGAACGAAAAGTAAATTTAGCTACTCAAAATGTACATTATGGATTCAAGATGGAAAGAGTTGGGTTTTAAGTTTCTTTTTGAAAGTGTCTTCTGAACTACATGTACTAGGTCTGTTCAAAGAAACAAAAGGGATTTCATACATTGTGAGTTTATAACCTAGTTCTTGCACTGCAGACTAGTAATATACACATGCCCTTATTATATTTCTCACTACAAACACGTTCTGTCAATTTGTATCTTTCTCTCTTTTAATGTTTTATATATATATATTTTTCTTTTTTCTTCTTCTTCAAAAGGTGAATTGCTTGGATCACTGAGCAAATGGCTGGGGACTGATGTTTATCTGCAGTGCCAGGAGGCAATACTTGAAGGGGTGAAGTCCAACCTAGAAAGAGCCCCTCTCAGTGACTCATCTCTTGAAGAACAGGCCCAATTTGGACATCTTGCGGAGAAGCTTAGTGGAGGATCAAGCCCAGAGCATGTAAGGGACAATGGGTTTAATACCTAATGCTTGTCAAAGGATAGCAACTACTTCATTCAATTAAAGAGTATGGCCTATGCCGCTTAAGATGAACAAGAATTTAGAACACTTAAAAAGTTAAAAGGGATAACAGTTCCTGCTTAAACGTTCAAAGACATATTTCTAGTAGATGAAAAGCCACCTTTTTAGACATTTATTACTAATTTACTACCAATGAACTTTATCTAGGTAACTTATTCAACTCCATTTTATTTTTGTAATTCTGTCAAAAGTTGTTAGTTTGGTATGGATAAACATAATTGTTTAATTAAAAATTAATATGGCATATTCATAATCATCAAATTCCAATGTCCCCCAATTTATACTTCTATGTTGTTGTTTTTTTTTGTCAGTAGTTGCTAATCTTATTCACTGTTCTATGCAAATTGTAAGGAATTATTATTTTATCACTTGAGGAGCTAAAAAGAAAGTATGAATATATTGATCTATCCTAGGCTCGCAGCAGTAACTCAGATCAGATATTTCATGACACAGCGGGATGGAAAAATCTGGAAACATGGATGAGGTGAGCTTCTGTTTTTATTTTCATTATCATGTTGTTAAAAAAGAATATTCATTGTCAGATGATTATGAGAATGTAACAGTACCATTCCTCTTATTTTCACATATACTCAATATTTTGATAGCAAAATCCCAGATCCTTACTATTATGCTTCCTAAAGTTTGTATACATGAAAACTAAAGATATTGGAAAGATTTAACAAAGGTTACACAAATCATTGAAATTATTAAATGCTGTACAAATAATCTCAATTAACAGTTTTTTTTTTTCTTCACTATCGGTTTTTCCCCATACCATTAAGATATAACAAATTTAAGGTATTTGATCTATAAAGTCTTCCAAATCACATAGATGAAATGATATTACTTTTGCATTTACAGATGCTTGCAGTCGGTGATTGAAGGATGTGGATCAAAGTTTCTCCCTTTCATCAACCAGGAGCTTCTAGACCTTATATTCCAGTCCCTCACCCATACCAATCGCTTTGTCAGGGAGACAGGCTATTATGTCTGTGCCACTCTAGTCAGCTGTGGTACCTCCAATGGTAAGCTTTTTAATGGTTAAGTATTTCATCTCTTCCTCATTTACTCTGCTGTGTGTTATAGTGGTAATAGTACAGTGTTGATGCTTGACAAGACCTTTTTATGATGCCTTTCTTTTATTTTTGTTGGTGACACAATTTGATGAGATTTTTTTGCTGTTACTACTAAAGATATGCTAAACTAACTCTCCTCAATGAAACTATGTATTTATGAGTCTAATGTAAGTAGGCTTGTCCCCAAAGATTAATTCTTTCCAGAAATCACAGGATTTATAGCATAAAAAATACTGATAATGAACTTGGAGTATAGATAAGAGTGCCTTTTTTCTATCTAGTATCTTTAAGAAACACTCAGAGAAGAAAGTAAACAAAAACAAGTAAATGTCACATTTTAGACACTAAGTTTTCCCCTTCTTACTCTTCCATTCTTTATCACTCAGAAAATGTCCATTAATATCATTTTGTCAAACAGTGTATAAAAGATTTATAATTAATACAATTTATGTCAATATTCCTAAAAATTCTTAAATAATACCTTTTATTTGGGGATGTTAGTGTCGGAATCAGAAATGTTTATATATGTACCATCACTTCTTTGTAGATGAAGATGATGAGATGGAGCTGAGTGAAGGACATACCCATAATACCATCCTGGTCCATGGGGATCAGTTATCTTATCACTTTGCTCAAGGATTGGCTGACAATTGGAGTCAGGTAAGTCATCTGAATAATATACTGTAAACATTAGTTTTGCGTCATTAATTTTTCACGCTGAGCGACCTCAACAAATAGTTGCGGGTTCTTAAATTCGCGTTGCACGCAATTCAGCCCGTTTAAAACACGCCTAAGAAGTCTTGCTTACCGTAGATATTCACGGACACCGACTTTATCGCAAAATCCGCGAAAATTAAAGCACCGCAAATATTACCATGTTTACAGTAGCCCACTCTGAAAAACAATTTGGACTCATGACGTGTTTTACTCCTCATTGACAGTGGAACATTGATAGATTATGATAGTAGAATTGAAATATTTAAAGTTGATTCGTTGATGACTGGAAATTTATTTATTTGAAATGATATATCTTGCTTAAGAGTTGAATTTCTTTGAGTCATCATCATCACGGAACAAGACAAAGTGAACAAATTTAAATGCACACCTATATTTACCAGACTATAATTAAGCACAGAGTGAAATCAGTAACATATACAAGAGGAACTACTTCCCGATTCCGGGGGAGAGAGTAAAACAAGGAAGAAATAGAAAGAGAGAGAGACAGAAAAAAAAAATGAGTGTTGAAACTAAAAGTGAATTAAAGAAAGAGTAATACATTTTTCTCATGAAGGATATTCTTTTGCATTACCTTAGGTTCGCTTGGCTGCTTCTACCGCAACCAGACAGTTCCTGCTCAATCTACCCAATGCCGCTGCTCATCAAAGATTCTTTCCTGCATTACTACCTAGAATGTGTCTGAACAGGTATTTAAAATATATTAATAAGATCACATTTTTTACAACAAGGAAAGTGTTTTTAATGGACTGTGTGGTTGTACTGTAGCATTGGACATTGTAAAAAAGGACAAAGATCTTTTGATCTTATAAGTGTTTGATAAGTATATACAAATTCCAAAACAATGCAAAGATTTGAATGTTGATCACCGTACATATCCTTACAGCAGGACTCAACAACATGGTTCCTGTACACAAGGACGCTCGTCACCCCTCCCCCTTCCACCCCCATTTCACCCCCATTTCACCCCGTATTCCTAAAATGTCATAATATAAACAGGCCTAGTAAACGTGGGCCCCCACAAACAATGCCTAATTGCTGACCATTGGTCCCCCATGGTCCCCTTTTTCTAATGTTAATTGAGAGCTGATTTGATGAGATAACTACCTGTCAGTGACCATCCAGGGAGGTCCAATCCCTTCTGGCCAAACTAGTGCAGATGGGCTTTAATACCTTTTCTCTTGTCTTTCTGCAGGTACTATGTAGCAGAGGGAGTAAGGATATACTCCCAGGAGACTTGGCGTCAGGTGACTGGCTTGCATGGCAAGGAGCTGGTAGAACAGCACATCGGTCATGTTGTATGTTTCTTTCTTTACAGTTTTTGCATTAAAACAATAAGAATTGCTTTTAACAACTGCATTTCAATTGCCATCCTCTTTTAAATGTTATCATTACTATTTACTCCCTATTTAATTGATAACTACCAATCACCTTCTCTACATTTATGAATAGAAAAATGAAATGAATGATTTGAGAATAATAGTAGGCAGGGTCAAAGGTCACTCCTGAAGACAGAAATTGACTTGCTTCACTTGCCTTTTTAAATGTGTTTATTTGTAATGCTTGTGTTGTTAGGTGGAGTACTACATTGAAGCAAGTGATGCAGACAACCATGCTGTAAGAGAAGCAGCCTGTGCATGTATTGCAGAGCTTGGCGCAAAGGTAATTCTTCTTCTTCTTCTTTTGTAAATTCAATATGTCTTTTATTCGTCTTTTCTATTAGACTTGATCTTGTAGGTTTGAGAACTGTATTTCCGTTTTAGTCTGGTGACAAAATAGCTTGTTAGGTGGATCTTTTTTTTCTAAAACAACAATTCATTATTTGTAACAGAACGAATTGGAGAGTACATGATATTACCAAGTTTATCTAAAGTGTCACATGAGTTGACTTTAGAAAGCAAGATATAAGGTTTTATAGAGTAAGCGCTATTTATCCTAAAAATCGTTTGATTCATGAATGCTCAAGTAAAATCAACATAGACTGATGTGTGTTAGCTAATATTAATAATAGATAACTAGAATTAAATAAATCATGTAGAGAATACATAAAATTTATACCGCATTTCTTTGGGGAAAAAAGGTGAAAATCTTTTTTTTTAAATTATCAATGAAGAAGAACCTCCTGTATTGAATGCAAAACTTTGTGTGACATTTTATATCCATATTCCAGATAGAGAAAGATGTAGTACGCGAACATGTTCCTCGTCTCCTAGGCGCTCTACTGGTATGCTTCAGAGACGACAGCTGGCCAGTCAGAGATGCTGCCTGTATTGCATGTGGTAACTTCATCAAATGCTTTCCAGAGGAATCAAGGTAGGTGCATTATCCTAAAATGTCTCCTATTATTTTAGTTTTTTTTTTTATTATTACATTTGGATATATTCTCACGCATTTTGATATTCATTGAAAAATTTATTATATTCTCACGTGGTATGAATACAATGAGAGTGCTGGTGAAAAGGAAAGAAAACTAAAGAAAAGTACATATCTCTTTGAAATACAAGGGCTAAAACTAATCAATTTGATACTAGCATTTTGAATGTCTATGATGTAGGGGTAACTTTTTCATCCAAAATTGTGCATCTCATTATTACACTATCATGTTGTTCTTTCCTTATTTTTATAAAATGTATGGTATCACTAACTAAAAGGTTCACTTTCTATACCCCTACCACAAGGAAATGAACATGATAGGAAAATGAATACCAAAATATGTAACATACAGTGATTAGTGATGAGTTATCAGTGACCTAGATACAGCACTACCTCCTAATAATGTCCCCGTTTAAGTCTGTGCGGGGTAATTTTTGCATTTGTATCTTTGTGAGTTGAAGTCCAAGACCTCCCTTCCATTCAGTCTTCTCTTGTTTGTTTTAATTATAGGCAGAGCCTGGACGCTCTTTATCCTCTCTTCTATGAGAACCTACAAGACAATATTCCATCTGTCAGACAAGGTGCAGCGGCTGCTCTGGCTAATGTCACAAGAGCTTATGGTGAGTATACGATTTGGATAAATCAGAATATAGCTCCTTGCATTGTATGCTTACAATAATATCACAGGTCTTTAATACTACTAATAATAATACTACTACTAATAATAATAATAATAATAGCCTAATAGTCCACTCCAAATTTTATTAAACCAAAACAGAAATTCTTTTTGCCCAATTGATCGTGAGCCCGGCAGCCACTGAGCTGAACGCCAAACAAGGTAGCAACAACTCCCATCTTTTAACTTTTTTTGGTATGACGCGGCCGGGGTTCGAACCCACGACCTCCCGGTTGTGAGGCTGACGCTCTACTGACTGAGCCAACACTCCGGTATAGATAGTATCATCTCACAGCTTGTCTTTTTAGGCAAAGTTGAATGTACACCTGGGTGACATGGTAGTATCATTTTAAGAATAAATATATATAAAAGGTTTGTGGTGATATCTCAAAAAATAATAATGGTCTAAAAGAAGTGCACCTCAAATATTATGAAATGGCAGGTTTATTTTAATGCACCATTTGTTGCACGGTGTTCATGAATTAATATATTCTCTTAATAATTTATTTTGTCAATTTTTGCCCCTTGAAGTGTAGCAGTATGGCCATGAATAGTTTGATGCAACTTCAGTTATAATTTTTATTTTGTCATCTATGAGCAAGTGATGTATATAGGAACACCTGTAGCAGTCCAATTGTAATTTCAAATAATATTATTTTATTTCCTTCTTTTATCAATTCCTTTTCAGGTGAAGCAGCCTCAAGCATTCTCCTGGCCAAGGTAGCAGAAGGCATCAAGGGTTTGCAGAACCAGCCCAAGACGTCTGAAAGGTACAGTGGTCTTGAAAAGGGTCCAGCCACATATGGACTGGTCAAACAGCTCAGAGATAACGACATGGATCTACATTCAAACCAACAGGTGGGTGCAGGTTAAGTCCTCAAGAATTTTAAAAAAAAAATTATTATTATTTCTTATCTTTAGCATGCCTCTGTATTTAAAAAGAGAACACACTTATTGATCATTAATTTGCAATGGCAGATATTTTTTTCATTTGCGTATGACACCTCTACTAAAGATCATTCATTTAATCATGGAGGATGTAAAATAGGGAACCATGAATGGATCTGTCATGAAAGATTAAAAAACACAACATAAGGTCACTAACCCAAGTAGGTCACCTTCGAGAAATATACACCCCAAAATATTATCTGGGACACAGGATGTAATCTACAAGCAAAGAATTCATCTGTCATGAAATTAACAAGAAATCAATAAGCAGAGCATCTTCCTACATTTCATCTGTCAATCAAAGAGTGAAATTGACTATTCAAGCATTTTGAAATTTATGAGCAAACTCTTCCAGCCTTCCTGTGAAATGTACACTAAATCTGTAAACAAGGAGGAATTTAGGTCACAGTGTGCCCTTTAACAGCTGCTACCTCTTGCAAGTTGTAAACTGCCTGTCTTTAGAAATCTAGCCATCTGATTGGTCGAAATTGGAGTCGTGATTTTAGCCATGCCCGCCTACCGGTCTATAGTCTTTCATGGTAAGAAAGAGTCGTCACTGTCCATCTATATTATTCCATGTCTTTTTCATTGTGATGGTTGTGTTTCATTGCAGATGTATTCCTGTGGCTCCTTGGCTCCAAAGATGGGACGTGGTAGAGAGGGAGGCTGTATGGATCACAAGTTCAGAAGACCACCTGAAGCATGGGAAAAGTGTGATGGGTAAGTCCCTTTCTCTTCTTCATGTCTGCCTTAGACACTTGTATCCTGTTGTTGGTGTTTAACTTTGTGTTCCTTACACCTGTTGAATGTGTTGTAAGTTTTTTTAGTAACCTGTAATTGAAAAATAAAACAATTGGTAGCTGATTTCATAAGTCATTTTGATAAAATTAGAGTCACTCTTGTTGATATTGTCACATGTGTATGTAGAGCTGTCATACTGGATTTATGAAAATTGATAGTAGTTGTGTTTGAACATAGCCTAAACTAAATCTGGTATAGTTTCCACAAATGTCTTATGAGAAGACTTTTTTCATGGTATTCTATGCTGATAAGATTATCATATTGTGATTATCGTTACAGATGCATTCTTCTGTTATCTGAGCTATCGGCTATCCAAACTCTAGCTGCTGAAGTAGCATCAGCACTCCCGCTCGTAGCAGAAGCAAGCAGAAAGCAGGATTACCCTCAGCATATCTGTCTCCTGGAAACTATCTGTAAACAGGTATGCAAGTCAAAAAAATAATTATCTATAGATCATTATGGTGAGAGCAAACAGTGGCATGAACGGCTTGCCATAGTCAAGTCCAACTTAAAGTTGATCTTGGTCTTTGTGAAACACTCCTTAGTTTAATAAAATATTCAAATTCTATGCATACTTTCTAAACAAAGGTCTTGACTACTTGAAAGCTTGCCCAAGCCTCGTCTGACATAGCAACAAGTAATGCGTGCAGACTGGATTACAAGTATTGTAGTTCATTCATTTATAACAGGTTAATGGAATAAGTTGTCACTAGGTCCCCAGGGAAGAAACATTCATAAATGTGAACATGTTAGTAAACAGGTCTATTCAGCGATATACCCCAGTCATACCACTAAACTTTTTTTGAAGGATCTATTATCTGTCTAGGTGCGGTCTAGTAGGTATGAATGTGGTTTGAGCAAAATAGTTTTATTGTGTTTTGCAAAGGAAGAAATGTATTTATGATGTTTTAAGGATCTTGTATATTGTAATCCATGTCTTTATACAGCTACCAGCTTTAGGAAAGAACCTGGGGAAAAGACACTTCAAGCCCCATCTGGAATTGTTCTTTGATCCCATATTTGAAGCTTTGGTAAGAAAAACAATCTATGTATGGTCTCTTATTTATCTTTATTGCATATTTTAGTATTTTATTTATTTTCTTGTTTTGACTCTCTCTGACTGCTTACTTTCTTCTTCTTTCAATATGTTATGTTATCTATTTTTCTTTTCATTTTAAATTGACCTACAACTTTTTAGCAAAACCAATAGTATATGTTCTGGAAATGATCATCGAATAGGTTGGAAATGGATAAGGATTTTAAGTTGCATTAATGTCGCACTAAATGATTGATTGATCATTCTTCATATTCTATCTCTGTCTCTTTGTTATCTGCCTATCTCTTTCCATTCATCTATTTCCTTGAATCTCTCTCCCCTCCTCTCTCTCTGTCCCTATATCCATGTCTCTCACCCTCTCTCTCCCTCTCATTCTTTCCCCATACAGAGCTGCGACAATGCATTGACAAGTACAGCAGCCGGTCAGTGTCTAGATGCTTTGGGTAACTTTCTTGGCCCTAACATTCTCAGAGGGAGAATAGAACAGTATAATCCACAGTAAGTCATTATACCATGTGGTAAATACTTACATGTAGTTCAATTTACATTTATTATGGGATTGATGATACTGGTACATGCTTTTACTAATGAAAGACGGTATCATATCAGTGCAAAATGAAGAAAAAAATGTACGTACACGTATACCGTGTGAGTCAAAAAGAAAGTTTACACCTAAAAAAATGCTAATTATTTTAAAAATCATCTATGAACAGTAAATTATTATACATCTTATGAAAGAATGTTATATCCCAAATCATTTGGTATCGTTTTTGTGTGGTATGTGTTCACGCTTGGATGAACAGGAGGCATTGTTTGCGAGAGTGCAAAAATCGACTTGCGTACAAAATCTACACTTCATTCTTGTGCTTTAAATATTGATATTTTCGGTTTACTGTTATACATAGCTGCCACAGTCGTTCATTTGTTGCCAGGAAGATTTCTCTTCGGGGGACCTTAAAACTAATTTTGTGAACTCAAGTGGATTCTGAATTTGAAACTTAGGTGTAAAAGTGTATAAAATGCATTGTGTTCCCAATTTAGCCTAAAGAGATAATGGTTAAAGATTGACAGTAATATTTTTGTCTGTATTTTGTTTTCCTCCATCTTCCCTCTCTCTCTCTCTCTCTCTCTCTCTCTCTCTTTCTCTCTCTCTCTCTCTCTCTCTCTCTCAGTTACTTGTCAAAAATGAGCATGGGATTTTCTGGAAGGCCATGATATGATTGCAAGAGAGTGACGCAGATTCAACCATTGCTATGCATCTATGCATCTTGATGCACAAGATGAAAAAAAATGCACAATCACACAAAGCTAATAACCAATCAGAAATCACACATTAGCTCTTGATGAATGAGGTTATTGTTCCTCTTCTTTGTTTAGAGAGAGAAAGGTGAAATAAATGTTTTCATGTAATGTTGTGAACGTATAGCAATCTCAAAGAAAGCTAATAATTTATTGTTTATATTTTTAAGAACAGAATATAGTTTTCCTTGCACTGCATCATAATGTACAATTACGGATACATATCAGAATTCAAGCATTGTCCTAAATAACTATCTTACACTGTGTAATCCAAAAGCTTTCAAGATTCTTTTGTGTGTGTGGATCTGGCAAAAATTTGATGACATATGACCTTTGGCTACTTTGCAATGAATAATTGCAACTGGATAAATGGAATAATTTATCTGTAGGTCACTGTAAAACATGCTTAAAAACAAAGTTTGACTTCACAAAATGAGAATGAATGCACATGTGGTATATATCATTACAGATGCACAAATCTAGACAAGCATAATGTGTTTTAAACATGAAATGGAATCATTATTTACATACTACCATTTGTAAAATGGAAAAATATTATATCTTTATGAATATGATAAATTGAATCAAGAATTTCCATTCATTTTTTGTTGTAGTAAATTGCTACAGATTTGAAAAATCTTGTGTGGAAAATAAATGTAAATTGCATATATACAAAGCAAAACAAGTGACATGTTGTACTGTATACTCATTTATGCATCAATGCCCACATCATACTATTCAAAATCTATTATTTTGAAGCTATTAAAATACAGCAAGTCTGGTTGAAATTGTTATGTTATGTTTTGTTTTGTGCTAAAAGATTACGTAAATAGCAACCATATTGTATTATTGATGTTCCTATAAACATTTCCAGAGTTGTTCATTCTTGTGTCAACCTTCAGACAAGAAGGGACTTTAAAACAAAATGAATAAGGTAATATCAAGCAGCATTCGGGATGAGATCCTTCTGATAAATTAGTAATTTATATTCGACCCAGTCGGTGAAATAAAAGGAGTGAAATGAAATGAATTTTGATATTTTTTTGTATTGTTTGTTTCTTTTTATAAAGTCATCTTGATTCATGTAATGATACTGCATGTGTGACCATACTGTAAAAGTTGTACTATTGCATACCGTTGATTTCCTCAATCAAAGTCTTTATTAACATCAGTATGATAAAAGCTCTCTCTCTCTCTCTCTCTCTCTCTCTCTGGTGTTCTGCCAAAGCCATCTTTAGTTCTTTCTTCATCCCTCTCTATCTTTATCCTTCTTTTTCACTGCGTCATACAACCTGTCGCCTATTAGCAGAGCAACATATTTACACCACTGATGTATATTGTGCCATCTATCTTGAAAAACTATATTCTGAAGTTGTGAGTTTAATTACCGCTTAATAAAGATGTATCATGGACTTAATGATAAAGAAATGAACATGGATGCTTATTTATGTTCTCAGTTCCCGATATGATTAAAGAGAGAGAGAGAGAGGAATTCATTTAAATATTAAACCAAATAAACTTCTTTTATTTTTTGGAGAGGACAGTCTTGATTAATGTGGTTAATTTGTTTGCTCATATTTTATTCATAATTGATCTTTAAATCAATTTAATTAAATTGATTGATAATGAAATCGGAGGCTGAAGCAATGTTTGTCCTTCTAGAGTATGTATGATATAATGCTGAAATGAACATTACTTATTCTAGTCATGTACTACTGGCTTTGATGCATGAAATATATTATGAGCTATGTTTCAATGCCTGAAAATTAATTATCCCATACTAGCTTCTCTTGTACATTTAATCCAGAATCGGGCGAGCAAGTAAGTTGTTCAAGAATTATGGTTTCGCATGCTTTGAAACAAGGGGGAAAATCCGTTGTGTGTTTAACTGTACTTATGATTGAGGGAGTTACCTGTAGACTCTTCTCCAAATTGTGAAATTTTCATCGCCACTTGCAAGAATCATCTTCTTATGGCAAACATTTCAGCAAGAGCAGTGCATTTATGATTTCTCACTGAAACGATTCCAATATTGTGTTGAATTGATAAGAATGTAAAATAAAAAGAATATAATACAGTCACATGGAATCCATGTTTACCTATGCCTATAATTATACTGGATGTATTGATGCTAGCAGTATTCTGTTGTGATGGATATATCTAAAGTTTTGAGCTGTAATGGATTAAAAAAAAAAATCTTAAGTGTGTGAGACAAAACGAAATTAATGATAACAAACACTAATTGAATGACATCTGTTATATGATAACAGCACCCCCATCCCCTACCTCTCCTGGAAAAAAGGAGAAAGATAAGGAGTGAGTGTTAATTTCTTTCATTTTTTTTTTACAGTATTTTTGTCAAACTTGTCTGCATATGATCAAAAGTATTGTTACACAATTTTAGAAGTTTTCACTCAAAAAAAGTGAGATACATGTTTTACCCAAAGCTGTTGAGATAAGGTGGTTCCAGGAACATGAAATTATAAACGAAGATATGAAATACTTAAAAGAAAAAGAGCAACAGATGATTTTAATATCAATATAATAAGGTTTTCTGTACCCTTCTTGAACTGGTTGATGGTTGCTCTTAATTTCATGAGAGCTTGTTGGATGCTTCACCTTTCTTATCATTTTATGATATGTACAGATGCTTTCTGTTTACAAGCCTTTTGCTTCTTTTAAAGGTATCCTTTTATATATTATTCAGTCCAAAATAGCAACAAGTAGTGTATGCTATGAAGTTTTTGTTAATATTGTTTAAGAGGTGCTATGAAAATGTATGACAGTTGAATTAAGAGGTGTAAAAAACGAAAACTCTAGGGTAAAAACAACATCTTCAAGTTTTTCAACACATTGTTAAACTTATCTGTTATTCACATAAGACAGAGGGAGTGGATTTGTGGAGAAGCATTAGGAGGTAAAAAGGAATGAGTTTTATGTTTAAAGGTGTGTTGGACTCCTGGTTGGATCATAGGACAAAAGTCCTTAAATGCAGTTGTATGTTGGTTGGTTGTTGGTTGTTTCCGAAGTTTCCGTCCCAATCTAGTTCCAATTTGGATTATATAGTTAATAACATGAGACTCTACCACGTTCATACATTAAAAAGACATTGTCGTCTTGACTATTCGACAGGACCCCCACCCCTGACACACATCCGCCCCTGCCACACCTCCGCCCCACACCCGTCACATCCCAAAGAAACTGGTACAAAATAACTATAATTCCCAATAGAACTGAAGAAAAATATAGAGGTTGATCTGATTACAGTAGGCTGCCTCGTCATCCTCTCCTCTTTGGAGGGGAGGTGATTGTAATTGTTTATTGGGCTGTTTTTTGTGATGTCAATATTCAATGAATGGATCTTTAAGTCGGAACATTTATTTGAATACAATACCAATTATTTGTTATGGTCACTGTTCGAGCACTCGACTGAACTGTGCATGAATATATAACCAACAAGTGAATTTGATTGTTGAAAGACAACTCAACACTGTATTTTTGTGGGTGCAACTTACATTCCGCCACGAAACCAGTGTACTTGCTTTTGTTTTCAAATTTTAGTATCCAGGTGACGGATTATTTGACTCACTTATACACACAATAGCATCTCTATGGATGGAATCCAGCTTGCTTGCATTAAATCGTGGTATTTCGGGCAAGCCTCGGACAGTCTTCCAGTCGTCAAGGGCAACTTCTATTCAAGGAGTGTGCATACATTAAATATGTTCATTGGCTGGTCTACTGAAATCCAATACGCCGTGTTATGAATAGGTCGCACTCGAACCAGGTAGGAAAACAAGCAAATACCGAAATACATGACTGGATTGAGAAATGCATGTATAATCTTGTAATAGATTGTCGGCAAATCTTTGGAACATTACAAGATTTTAAGTCAGTATTTTCTGCAATTAACCAAGCAGCCCTGTAGCTCATAGAGATGCTTGTAACATAGCGGTACAGCTCGACGACTACCTTCAAAATAAAAGTGAAGATTTATAGTCGGAAATCATGTCGGATCAACTGTCATCTTCAAGGGTCTTCGTTTTAGTCATGGCGCTTTTTTTCATCAACTTCCTAGAGATGGGTGTACTGAAGAGCTTTAGCGTCCTCGTTGATGACCTCGTCATCCAACTCAATACCAATCTTGGTACAATCGGGCTCATCGTCGGCATCTACCACGGCTTTACATACGCCCTGGGTATGTCTTCATTACAGTCTATGATATTCATATACCAATGCATAGATAAAGAGGCACCTAATGCTTAAAATTGCTTGATACGTTGTTTACCCTTAAACCATCAGATATTCGTCGAACTCCATATACAAAAAGGAGCGACAAATAAGAGGTCGTTTAAGATTTATATCATTATTCCAGAAAGTTCTCTGTAGTCTATTTTGCATTCCAAATGGTGGACCAATGTCATTCTCTTTCTCTTTAAAAGTATAGTATTGTTTATTGTTTGTCTATTTTGTGAATAATTGAAATAAACATAGCCCAGACAAAAATGGTTTTGGAGTCTTGGGATCAACGACGTGAGGGGGGGGGGGGGTGAATATATTTCTTCTATGTCTTATCTGTCTGTCTGTCCTTATCTCTTCTTCTGTCCCTGTCTGCTGCTTCTTTTTCGCTACGTCTATCTCTCTCATTTTAAGCCATAGAACCGATAACGAAATTGTTTTGTTAAATAACATATGTTTCTCTTCTCTGTTCTCCGACATAGCACCATTTATTGCACCGTTTGTGAATGACATGAGCGTGACTCTTATCTCTGTCGTCTGTGCAGTGGGTTCCATTTCACTCAGCCTAGCTTACTTAACTTCTGACATCATCCAGTTTGGTTCTGTGGTTCTACTCTCGGGTAAATCACCTTTAAAAATTGATTTTAGACACTATTTTAAAATTGTTTATCGTATTTGAATTTTGATAATAAAGAATAAATCAATTGGCCATCATGCATAATGAAAATAGAAAGAATGTTTCTTAATTTTGGAGGAGAAAAATTGTATTTGTAAATTGTATTTGCGAGAAACAATTTTAGTTTTGTAGTATACATGTGGTTGTCTGACACACTAATCTTATCATGGACCATGCTACAGCAATTTTGTACAGTATTAGTTATAGGCCTCTCGAGAGGTTAGGGTAAAACATTTGTCAACGCAATGAACTAACATTTTATGTGGTTCCTGTTATTTAAAATTGAAGACATTATTACAATTTTCGATGTTTTTTACGATAATAAATTGTTATTTGGGCCAAACAAATAATCCTGTAATGATTTTCTATCTCTTTCTAACTTTTAGGAGTTTGTTACTCAGTCGTCCGTCTAGCAGGAGTAATCCTCTTCTACAAAAATGTCCAGGAGAACTTCTCCGTTACCTTTGGCATCGCAGACACCGGCAACGCCATCGGGATGATGGTTGTACCCCTTCTGACCGAGTTCTTTTTGGAGACCTACGGTTGGAATGGTACCATCCTTCTCCTGGGCGGACTCCTCCTCCAGAACTCCATCTTCCTACTGCTTATGAAGGGCCGTCCCAGTGGATCGGAAGATGACGACTCTGATGTCCGAGAGACATCGCCTAGCTCCGTTGATTCCGAAGTGGATGACGATGTCTTTGATGAAGACGATGACCTGCTACAACGACGACGCGACGACGGAGGATCTCGTTCCACCACGTCCTCAGCGTCCGTATGGAGATGCTGCCACTGCGTCTACACATACTTTGGCCTCTCGCTGTTCTTCGAATTCCGCCACACTGCCGGGGTCATGTTCTACATGGTGCTCTCTGGTATCATTAACACATCTTGGCTCGTCTTCCTCATTCCTCATGGTGTATCCAGAGGCTTCCCTCTATCCAAGGCTGTCTTACTGGCAACCTGCGGAGGATTCGGCAATGTTTTGGGTCGCGTCGCCCAGGGACCCATCATCAACCGGGAATGGATGACATCCCTCGATCTCACCATCGTCTTTACGGTCATCAACGCAGTGGTCTTTCTCTTGGATCCCTTGATTATTGACTTCGTTTTGCTGTGCATCGCAGCGTTTGTGGGAGGACTGGCCATCGGCTCAAGAACAACGCTTACAGTGGTGATCGCTAAGGAATACTTCCCATCAGACTCGTTCTCATTGGTTTATGGATTACAGTGCCTGTTCTACAGTGTAGGTGAACCACTTGGAGGTATTATGGCAGGTAATCATCATTAATTCTCTCCAAAACTCAAATGTTTTGTTTCCTCATTTATATCGGGTAAATTTATGGTTTCAGTGAGAGCCTTTCTTATATTAAAGCCGTAGGTTATGTAGGTATACTCCAAATCATCTTGTCAGTTTCCTTCATCTCATAAAATATGATAAAGAGCTAAATTGATAGCCTGCTGGATAAATATTGTTTTTTCTAAATGGAATGATAATCATCCTCGAATAGGGTGACTAAAGCTGGTGGTAACGCGGAATGGCATTTTTTCCCGATACTATTGTGTAGCCCTTGTAAGATTTTGTACAAAGGTTTTTTTTTTTTTTAATGGCATTTTCATATGATTTTTCACAAATTCCCTTTTTTGTTATCAAAAAGATGTACTGGTGATTTTCTTTTCCATATTACACTGTGAGAGTTTTTGATGAGTATTAGTATAATGCAAATATTATTTCTCTTTTCAGGATGGTTGGCTAGTAGAGTAAGCTTCAGCGTGTCTTTCATGGTGTTGGGAGGAGTGGAAGTCTTAACTTGCTTGGTCTTGATACCAACACGATATTTAGTCACTAGAAATACAACGACTTAGTCCTGCATTTCACCCTGATTGATGCCAGAAAGAGCTGGATTGAACGTCCATGAATCTGCACTCCCACTCCTCAGGCCATCACAGTACCCAAACCTAAAGTGAACTGTGATCAGGCGTCTGATGTATGCATGTTTATCATGTCTATCACTTATATAATATCAAGTCAACCTTCCAGGCATTAAGAGTATGCTCATAATACCATTTGAAAAAAGACGTTAAATACTACCAACGAGTAGTTTCATGATCCTTCCAATAATCTATTACAAACGTACCGGATCCAAGGGTGAATCACCCACTCCTGAAAACTAAGTAAGGTTTTGTAGGGAGGGGGGAAATATTTTCATCCCCCTCCCGAATAGCCGGTAAACCTTTAGTGTTTTTTTTTCGGGTAAAGAAAAAAGAATGAAAACATTATACCCCTATACTGAGCCAGTTTCCTAGGAAGGCGACATATTCGAAAATTATTTTGTAGAGGTAATTTGTAGATTTGTTTCCAGAGCTTGGGCTTAGACCAATGATCAGGTTAAGATGTACTCCCTATGCTCCTATATTGTCATTCATTATACTAATGAAATAGGACACACAATAACAGCCATTATCCAAGTGTAGCCTGTTATCCGTTTGAATAGGTCCAATGATAGTTATTTGTCTTATCCAACAGAATGGTTATAATACACCTTTATGAAATAATTTGGTTGCTTTTCTTCATTCTAAAACGAGTCGGCCGGTCACTTTACAAAAATGGGAGAAAAAGGCACATCTGCACAAACTCCCCCCCCCCCCCCCACCCCCCCCCCCAAAAAAAAAAAAAAAAAAAAATCGTTGCTATAGCTTTTTTTATTTTTATTGATAAACATTATTTCGAACATTTTCCAGCTACTTATATCCTACTTTATAGTATATGCTGCAAAAACAGTAGACCGGTTATGTTCTCTTTGATGTGTCACCTGACTGTATGATTTCATTTGTATTTGCCGCTTTACCCAGGTGTAAGAAATGGGTTTCAGTGTGGGAAAAATCATTAAATGCTTGAGCGGGCTTATGCTCCTATATGCTTACATGAGTAACACCGTGGAAAAGGGCCGGCTTTATCAATTGAGTTATTAATATATAAAGTCATCAGTTGCGTGAGCTTTATTGATGGTTCATTTCAAGAAGGAAGCAAATCAAAAAACGAAAATGAGAATAAGAAAAAAGGATTTCTTTTACTCACCAGTACATTTTGACAACCAATGGCTCATATATGTCAATTGAAAGGAAATATCAATTGTATTCATTGAGGATATTATTATTTTCGTAAGTTTGTTTATTATGTCATTTATTGAGCTTCCCCCACCTATAAGGTGATAAATCATGTTATGAATGACATTTCCCTCTCTTCTAATTCAATTGAAAATGCACTTCCTAATAGCTTGATCTGTTCAAATTGCAATGTGGCATGTCGTTTGTGTTACTCATGAATTTGGAGTCACGTAGGTGCTCTTTTTCCATGAATATATTTCCATTTCGTGGTTTAGGATTCTAAAATGTTATCTTTGCGTGTTCCAATTTGTTCTTTATTCCAAGTTCACATTGCGCAGTTGGAATAAGTTCTTTCATATTCTATGCTCATCACAACATTAGGTAAAGGTGAATGTGCATAATAATACAAACAAGGAATTTGCACTTCACGTTCACGTTTTTGTTAAGAAAGGCATTTTAAGGGGTTCTACAGGTAAAACATCATGTAGAAATACACATAAACCCATTTGAGAAAGCTGCCCTTTGGTAAATAGTGTCTTCGTAGGAAAGAAATATTTTCCTGTCAAGAGAAAAGATTGTTATTTTGTTCTCTAGATTGTGTTCTTATATGATGATGGACTCATTCAAATTGTTTATTGGTTAAGAAAATTCATTCTTGATAATTATTTTTTGTTACTTACAATAGTAATGGCAACTGTATTCTAAGCGTTAATTTTGACATTTGAAAAATCATGAAATCTGAATATTTGATTAAATCAGGATTGCTATAATCCTTTCACGAACAGAAAAGAGAGTAGAGACTTTGATTGAATGTTGTTATTTGTTTTTATTGTACTGTACGTGACGACAACAAAATATATTTACATAATGTAATCAAGTTCTCATTTACATGCCATGAGTACATAAATGTAAGCGAATTAAAATCCTCTTTTATAACAACCAAATACTTTACACAAAAAATACTCAATATATTATTTGATAATACATATAACAGAGTTATCATATATTTGTTCTTATAAAATGTTTTGTATACAGCATGAATCGGATAATACAGATGTGTTCAAAACTCTGGTATACCCAAAAACCAGTTCGGGTAGGAAACACCCCCCCTTTAAAGACCGTCAATACTACTGGGCCAGAAGGGATTAGACCACACAGCGAGGTCACTGACAGGTGGCTATCTCATTAACTCAGCTCTCAACTAACATGAGAAAAAGAGGATCATGGGGGACCAACAGGCACCGATTGGGGAAGTTTTCTATATAGAGGGAGCAAGTAGCTACAAGTAGGACAGTGGGGCTTTAAACTGATGAAGCCTCTTATTGACTGTATTTTACCTGAACTGCTGAAAATCAAGTACATGCTTGTAAATACGCTACCAGGTGACTAATACTTGATCCCATCTTAGGGACTTTTTTATATTACGGATGAATTGCCTTCTAAAAGTGACTGAACTGGCTAAACAGTTGTGTAAACAAAATATGCGCTGCCCGGGCACATCGACTTAGTTTCGACCTCGGGGACCTATCGGTTAAGATATCGGCTCAACATGAGCCATCACGCCTCCACCGTTATACTAACATGACATGGATTCGATATGATAGACATGGGGTGGGGCTGCTTCAGTCGTAAAGAATACTAACTACAAAGACTTCGGGGCTACAGCCACTTGCTAGAAAAAGCAACAAACATTACTGTGAAAAAAGTGCAACCCAAATTACCATTTCCTAAACCAATCTCACACCTGCGCCGGCCATACCCAAGCCCTGTGGGTTTGTTGTACCTATTGAGAAGAGAGTGGGTATTATCATGAGTACCTGCATTTTTGTTTGTGGGTTTGTGAGGATCTACTTCGTTAATCATCAAAATGAGGAGGACAAAAATGTGTAAGGGAGCCTAAATTGGATTGATCACGGGGAAAGATAATGCAGAAGGCAGATGGCTGTTTCATACGAAAATTACTCATAATTTGCCAGAAACTGTGAATTTCAACTCGTGATGTAAGTTTGGCAAATTTTGGTCACAGGTTCAATTATTTTTGGTCATTGCCTCACTCGTTATTACGAAAGGAGTTACATGGATTGGGAAAGGATGCCCTGGTGATATATTATGAAACGAAGGAAAAAAGGTGTGCTACTTATACAAGACGTGGATATGAAATAATGGAATTATGTTGTCACCCTCAGTTCCTATTCTTGAACAAAGAGAATCATGAATGGTGAACTCGTGGAAAAATCACACTTTTATGCGAATACCGGTAATCAAATACCGGTAATTTTGTTCGCTCTAAATTGTAAAAGTGGACAAAAGTGGATACAGAAAGCACTGTGTATAATAGTGGAGGCGTCAGTGACCTAACCTAGTTAACTAGAATGTCGTCTTTTCTAACGTTTTCCATATCACATATTTTCTTTGAAACGTATATTGTAGAAATGAAGAAGAAAAAAAAACATCCGAGATTACTGAAAAAAAAAAGTTTAGAAAAGAGCTAAGAAGCACAGCAGGCGCATCGAGATGTCACATGGCACGTCTCGAATGATGAATTTTTCCGACAAAAGATTGACACGAGAACTTGATCCGCAGTTTATAATAACCAAAAATAGAGACACTGTGATAGTTTGAGCCTTATTTCTTTGACCGCGCCCATTTTGGGTTGAGAATTAAAGGATCATGAATTTTACTAACGTATGGTAAATGGTGAAAGTTTTTGTTTTCTATGACTTCCTCCGTCATTGACAATCAAAGGTCAATGTTAAGAGATTTGCTGTTTTTGGAACTCGGTTTTAAACAAAATACAAATTTGCTTCGATAACAAAATGTGCTGAAATTCATAAATATCATATACATGTAGGTACAGGAGTTCACAGATTGTAAGCGTATTCATAAAAGCAACAACATGAATTGGAGGAAAATCGTTTAGTTTGGGGATCGGAACAGGTTTCAATTATATTTCGATTAAAACAAGAATAATTGTAAGTTTTGTCTGAAAAACTTGACTTGACCCGATATTACAGTTAGAACATAACACAAAATGAAACAGACCTAACACCGATAAGCGTCAAGGGAAAAAGAATGTAGTTTAAATGTTATTGTGCACCATGGAAATAATGGAGACAGCACATTCGTTTCGTTACACCTTAAAATACGAAGCCTTTTTTATGAAAGAAGTTTCAGGACAAGCTTTAGAGCCACAACACTGAGGAAATAGTATCACGTTCACGCCAAAAAAAAATCAGGTGCGAGATCACTTTATCTCCACAAAATATAAACTTCCTGACACTCTAAAAACCAAACTAAAACACAACCTTCAACCCACTTCGTCATTATCATGATTTCATTTATTGCCGATGGGAAGAGTGTCCCAGATAAACACTTGCACAAATCAACAGAAACCAGTGGACGTATGCTTTAGGATAAACATCGGATTTTCCTGCATTTCTTACGTTGATACACATAGGGAGAATATCAGTTTAAATAATCAAGTCTACATTGTACATCAGAAATCAAAATCATATGGTCCTGATTAGGAGGCCCCACCCCTTCAAAAAGAAATGGGAAGAGCATAGTTTCCTCATATAGGTCAATGTGTTTACTTTCTTTCAGATTGAAGGCGATAACCAAGGCCGAAAATAGTCCTGATGGTGTGTATTATTCTCTTCAATCGTTTGATGAGAAATTTGACATAATATGACTGATTTGGAAATTGATATCAATATGATTTTATAAAGTTTATACCGCTAAGTATCTCAAAGGAAAAAAAAGGTAATGACCCATGATATTCAATTAGAAAATACAAATTGTTAACATATTTTCTTTTGTCTAAATTCAACCATTTTCTATAGAATAAAAAACACAAAATAATAAATCATGTACGAGTAACTTCCATAAATATATTGCAAAAGTGCGATGTGACCGATTCCCCTTCGCCTTCCTTGGAAGTAGACGTGATATATGAAAGAAAAAACTGATTGCACCAGTCACATAACCTGCATTGTATCTACAGCTTCGTTCAGACAACTACATACAACTATTACGAACAAGTGATTTGCAGCATTGTGTGAACCCTTACGTTGGGCTTTCTAAGTAGGTTGTACTATCATAATATTATAGCAAAAACAAACAGGCAATTTACATATTTCGATACCATCGTCAAGTCAGTTGACTGAAAAATTACATAAAATTAAACGGTCCTATCTGAGCTCAGGTTTAATACTCAATGAACAAAGAACTGATTCTGACATGCAATCAGTTATATATTAATCAACGAACACGGTTCGAATATAAACTGGTTTGCAAGTTGAAGCTCATATTACAAATGCTCTAGGGTTCTTGAGGATACTTGCTTCATTCTAGACGATGTTACATCATGCACTAACTTCCTAGTTTGCACTATGATCTAACACATCTAAAATATTTTCAATATAATCATAGATTTCTATCATAGTGATACGGAGAGCGAAGTATATTAAGGAAGGACATTCTAAGTAGTACAATTTGACAAAGCCGTATGATAACCATAGTTTTTTCTTTTTCCAGCGGCCTTCTTAATGCACATCATTAAAAAGATTTCATGTTTAATTCAACTCTGTATAGTCAGTTGAGTCAGTATCACCGGTGTCATTGGCGTTGTTGAAATTTTCATCAGGTATAGACGAGTAAGCCTTGTCCATCATACTGTTAGCAGTGGATCCAGAGGCGTGCGAGATGTCCCCTGCCTGTGACCCACTGGCCTGACTTGATACCGATGCACGAGGGTCTTTCATGCTCATGTATCCATCGTCCTGTCTCGATGACAGAGAATTCGGAAAATGGGTCAAGAAAATGCTAGCTGCTGGCGAGATTTCCTCGCTGTTAGTCCTTTGCCGCCTCGGACGGTCGTAGTGCTGGGAAGTACTGCTGTTACTGCTGACATTGTCCGTAGTCAAGGGCCTATTGTTCTTTGGCACTTCGTAATATACCTTCAAGTCACCATGGGCACCCGAGAAGGGATTGACGCCCGGGTTGCTCACACTGCGCCACAGGTGTTTCCGCTGGCGTCTTGACGGTACCAGGTCTGGGTTAATATCAGAGTCTATATGAATGCTGGTATGCTTGGTACCAGCGCGACTGGTTCCCAGTGGACGTAGCATCGGTAAAGAATCTATACTAGGCTCTTCGCTGATACTCCCTTGGCGACTGATAGATATAAGAGCCGCCGTTGAACCATTCGCCTGGCTCATGCCGCCACACGATTCGCTGATACTGGGTTGTCTGCGAATGCCATTGGTGGCAGTGATGTCTTGTGGCGCCGATTCACTTGCTGTTAGCCTTCTGTCCCGAAAACTACCCTCCCCATTTCCGGACTGACCATTGCATCGGTTTGCGGCAGACGTTGACTTTCCGTTCGTCGCACTGAGGCTGCGAAACATCGCACGATCAACGCGTCGTACTTTCCCGACGCGCCACACGCCGTCGGTATTGTTAAGCGTCATGTACTCACGTTGTGACATCTGCGATCCATCAAGATCAATGTAACCATCTGGACCTACTAGCATGGAACTTAGTTGAAGCTGACCAATGGTCTTCCGCTCCGCCTCCAGTCGCCGAATCTTCCTTTTCAGAAAACACACGTAAACGGCTAAAATGATAATGATAACACAAGAAAACATTCCAATGATTATGGCAACGGTAAGGTAATTGCCTCCTTGCGTAGGAGATTTCAAGTTATGTCCAGTTGTCGGTTCCGTCTGAACACCTGATACAGTATGATCATCAATCATGTTACGAACCCCGTCTGAGCTTTGATCTGATCTTGATATTTGTTGCATCGGGGGCCCTACAGTGGAACACATTACCCCAGGCGGAACGGTTGAGGTTAATCTCGCAGGAGTTTGACGGACACAGGAGTTGTTACGGAGAACCATTCCAGCTGGCATCCCGTATGCTTCGTTGCCCGAGCCTGATGAATACCCGTACACCAGAACTGAAAAGGAATTGTACCCACTGTATTTGTCTTCCAAGAAGTACAGTCCAGGATTATGGACAAGACTGTGTTGCGCGATGCAAAATTTCCGTTTCAGCATCTCCTCTGTTGCATGAGACGCATTGTAAAAGTTATCCTCCGGAAAATGAAATATGCCATGAAAGAGATTTGATTTGGCATTGCAGTCGATGACGATGTTGATATTGTTGGTTAGCTCAGGACCGATGGCGACCGAGATAGAAGGTATAAGAGCCTCAGTGACAAACTGGGCGATCCCAGGGACGAGCATCATGAAGGGGTCGGCTCCTGTCCCGTCGACATTTCCGCCTGTAGAGCAAGAACAGAAAATTCATCATATAGTACTGAAATACCTTCAGCATTTCAAATCCCTTCGACTTTATTTAGCTGCATGATAAATATAGTTGTCTATTAAGTAGATTATTACGTCATTGTTGAAAGAAAGTACTTAGAATATAGAAGAAAGTCACTTGTCATTGTCCAGGATTAATCAGATCAACTTCTTGTTGATCAGTTTCTTATTTTGTAAAACCTCTTATAATGTATAAACAATTTTTTTTTTGAGTACACGACGAGTTGCTACATAGTAGATTCTCATCCACTAAGAAGGCCATGTTTTTCAAATTTATCTAGTACATTATACGATCGATTTCTTATTTACTTTCATGACTTTTCAAAGACAGGCATCCCGAAAAGTTAAACATCGTTTAATTACTTTTTTCCCTATTGATATGATGTGTGTTTACATAGTTACATACCTTTACTATACTGCATCACAAGGATAGGGCTGTTAGCAACAATAGCGGTACTGGAATTCGATCCCACGTCCAGCTCCTTAAACTCTCCTGCGTTGAGGATAAAGTAAGAATCGGCAGTCGTCGTCCTCACAACCGTCAAGTTCCTCGCAGCAATCACCCGAAAGCGATCCCCATGCGACCTTCCCTTCAACGGTGACGTGATGAACTCCTTCTCCCAGCTGCTAACTGGTGGAAGCTGCTCGACTAGGTGATCGCAGTAACGGTTGTTCTTCGGCACATTGGCACATTTGTTTCCCGACAAGACGGCAATCGGTTTGTCGGCGACGATATGCGTACCAGTCAGGTCGTAATCTCGATCAAGGCAGTGGAGCGTTTCGAGCTTGTCTAGTGTTACTTCTGTGCCCGAATAAACAATCTGCTCATTGCAGAGACAGTAGTTGTTCGGTTTGAAGTGTATCCTTACACGGGTATTATGGTCGGTACTGATCACCATGAACTGAGAGCCACGACGATCCCGCTGGATACGCGCCGCTATGTCATACGTTACGACGTAGTATTCGTAACCTAGCGCGTCCATCGGTAGAGCCAGAAAGGAATCCATGGAATTACCTCGATCGATGCCGTACACGCTCACCTCATGGTCCGCCTTGACAACGATAGCTTCTGACCCCGCTATGGCAGGGTTCATGAGGTCCAAGGATTGGACGGGACTGTAAGGGGTGATGTTTAGCGTGTAGTTGCCTTGTTTGGTATAGATGCTCACCGATGTGCTCCGTCGTGAGCCAACGATGTAGATATGCGGACTGACATCGGGCGTCATCGCCTCCAGGAAACCCACCACGAACTCCGTTCCCATGTGGTCTCGGTCGGCGCAAGGATCTGTCAAGTAGAATAAAATGATAGTTTAGTGACAGCTTGATTAAAGATATAGACAAAGAAGATGATTGGTATTTGTTACTGGAGTTTTTTAACATTAATGTGTCATCTTGCAAATAAAACATGAGATCTGATCTACAGGAATATGTATAGAATAAAATGATGGAATTATCTCCTTATATGTTTTTCCAAGACTGAATGACACACTTTATACTCATCCTTCTCTTTCTCTCTCCATCTCTCTCATATTTTCTCTTAACATCAACGTTTTCTAGCTACCTTAATACATTTTAATCGTACTAAATGAATACAAGAAAGTTCATCTACCAGTTCTAGTTTTTATTTCATCTAAAGATATCAACAAAAATCGGTCTTAAAAGAACAACACCCGCAAGGTGAAAGATTATGCTATTATTCTCGATAGTCATGTGAGAAAGTTTTGTACCCCGTGACAATATTAAATAAATCTGCACTCACAAAGCATGATTGAATTCATCCCCTTCTGTCGGGGCTTATGATTTCCTTTTATAAATGACTAATCATATGGTTATTGCTTTTCCTGCGATTACCGTAGCACCCGAAATGCTATCGGCACCATCGCCCCGTTGCGGTACACGGGCAACTTGACCACCAGTTGCGGCTTTTCCCCTCTTCTAGTTTGTTAATAGTCATATAAACATGAATTTACGTCAGAGGAGGATATTCAGAACATCCCAAGTCATTAATGAATAGAGGATGGGTAGGTATTTTACTCACGAAAATAAAAAGAAACTAAGCACAAAATAAAGATTGGCCACAACACATAAATTTCGAAAAATGAAACTATTCTCAAAATAAGAGAAACGATTATGGGGGAGGGGGGGGGGTAGAAGAAAACGAAATTGTTTGACGAAGTGAAGAGAGCTGAAAAAGTGTGGTTAAATTGAATATTACAAGAATAGATACGCCTTAAAACAACTGTGTCTCATGCATGTGATCAGAGGGGAAAAGGAAAGATAAGAACAGAACATAATATATAGTTGAATTAATGACATGCATTCATTGTCATAAATTGTATTATTTCATGACTTTAACCTGTTAAAAAAGAAACAAAACATGGCTTATAGTTTGTTTGTTCATATTTCTATTTCTTGGTCATGAAGTTTATTCCATGACTAGCACTTTATTTTGGCCTTTTTTTTCTAATGAACCTGTGTTGAAATCTGTTTTGAAGTGTAAAACATAATAGAGCACATATCTTTTTATCGAAGACTGGTGACGGGTTACAATAACGTTTTCTTTTAAATAAGTTAACATATTGCGGACAAATATGTTATAAGATCACACTTAGAAACAAAGTATCTGATAGCATTAGGTATTAAATGTCATTGCAATGTTATATTCCTGTAATATTTCTACTTCCACAATGTCTAATAAACTTAATTCTCAGAGTGCTTTGAGTTCATCTAAATAGAACCCAATCATTTTCTTCAATTTTATGCACCATATTTAAAAGCGTTAGAAATCAACTAAACTGTAATTACCATCTTTATTTGAGCATGGGTTATACAATCATATCAATAAGTATAACCTATGAAAAACAGGTTTTGTTTCATGGGGGTTCACTGTATCGACAGTGGAGACGTTCCTGCTATATACGTGAGTCTGAGAGGACGCGATGGAAATGGGTAAGATTGCGACCCCCTTGTCAACCCTTACCACGCTCCCAACGCTGTTTTCTTTGACGTAGGAACATTAATACATCCCTTCCGTTTCGAGGCCACGATGGTAATGAATTGGGGAAGTACTTGTATTTCCCCCTCTATAAATCACTGGTAAATCCTATAACCCGATTGCCTATGCATGAGGGGACTTTTAATCCGTGGTATGTAATGCATCTTGCCAAGATATTGCAACCTCGTTATCATTACGTAACCAGCTGGATTATAACATAAGTGAACTTCGATCTGAATTACATAACTAAAATTTGAGCATCCGCTTTAAAGTTGGTCAGTTAAGTCACCATTTCGATTGCGAGTATTATCTAATTTAGTCCTTGTATTTCTCCAAAGCTCAACTACTATGACGATGTCAGCGGAGTATTGTCTGTTTACATTAATGAGCACGGGCCTTGCCCTTGTCCGTTATTTATGAACGGATTTCCTTTGCAGAATAAACCTACCTGAAGATGTCATTTGTTTATAATGTAGTTTTGTACCATCTTAAATTCCATGTTTATAAAAAGTATACAATGTACGACATCTATTCGAACAACAATTAGGATTTCTCGAACTGAGTAATAATAACAATAATAACAAAAATGATAATAATACTAATAATAATAGTGATTTTAAAAAACAATAGTAATAATAATAACAATAGCAATGATAACAATCTGGGTTTATACAGCGATAAATACATCAACGATGTCTCTAAGCGCTATATTTAGATAGGCCTATTTCGTGTATTATCAACCTAACTTTATACAGACCTTAAAAGGTTGGATATTGTAAGGGTTACTTGACTGTACTCTGTTGTAAGACAAATCAATGTGAACATGATTAAGTAGCGTCTGACACCGCTCTAATGAAGAGCTTCCTTACCTTTTTTCCGCGAATTCCTGTCACCAACGCAACTAAAGTTATATAAGCGACATCAATTCAACTTTGATATACATCTGATGTTGACAAAACATGCACCTTTGGTAACGAATTATACTAAATTTAAGGGATATGGCTAGAAAATATAAATTCCAAACTGTTCAGATGTTGAAAATAGCGCTTTTTTTAATCGTGCTTTATTAAATCGACTATAGTAAGAAATAAATAAGTGCAATTATTGACATAATGATATCAAAACCATTTTCATGCATTACCATCCTTCAATATCCTAAATGCAATTGATAAACAGAGGAACCTTCTAAATGGGTTCGTTATTCCACATACTTTAGAGTTTAAACCAAGACACAATTTTGAAGTATTTCTTGGCGACTGAAGATTATCAACGACTTTGTCCAATTTCAGACGACAGAATGTATTTCGGAAGCACTACCCGTAGATTCATAAATTCCTTGGCAGGTATATAATATATTTGTCGTTTGTATTTGTTGTTGTTAATGTTAATTCTCTTGTTTTGTATTGTTTCTTTGTTGGTATTTTTGTTTGTTTGTATTAACAGTGCCTGAAGGTTACGTTCAATGGCTTTACCCGATGCTGGATACTCCATTTGAATCCTGATCTATTACAGGCTCTGCTTATTAAAACTTTAAGTACTCTTAAATTTCATCGAATCATCACGAGGCGCGTCTACAAGGACTAAACTCGTGCAAAAACGTTAGCTCAAAACTCAAAATATTTCACGGAAACAGTCGCTAAACTCTGACCAGCACCGATAAAGCAGACTTCCCTCCCATAAAAAGGAGCAATTCTTGCTTGTAATCGAGTCTGCAGTCACTCGGTATAGGGTCTTGGATTCAGGGATCTGAAAGGAACATCCGACATGGGGCTTTTAAGAGTGGAGTCAAAACAAGCACGCTTCCTTAACGGTGCAACGACCTGGGGTTAAGGTGCAGAAACAACCCATATTTCATGATTCGAGAATTTGCAAAGTCCAAGATTTTAAACCATATTTGTTAGGGTTTGTTTATACTAAATTCGTTTTCCCTGATTTTGTACCTGCGTAGATTCCTTTTTTCTCCATATTTGTTTTTATTCATTTATATTATAGTTGGTAGCGTCTTTCCACTATACAATGTGCAATCATACTTCAGATCACGTTTCTTTGCCCTATGTAGCATGGTAAACCTAATCTTATGTTGAAAAAAAAAGTTACATTATGTATTAACGGTGGTAATTTAGGTATTACAGAATACCATCTACTTAAAGATTTAGTTAGAATTTTGTTGTTGTCAAGAATCTACTCATGTTCCTCACTGATGTATGCTATATTAAGTTTTCAGGACCGATTCTACATAAAGTTTAGTAGAATGATTTGTGTAGTTAAAGCAACTCCATTGGAGGTATTGGTAAATTTTATCGTTCTTCGTGATGTGAGAGCGGCCCCTTTTGCCTCCCAGATGATCCTCGGTCATAGTAATGTCTAGTCTTTAGAGGATTATCCAATTAAATAATTGTTGAAGTGCAGCCGAATGTTACGCAAGAGATGCATATTACATTAAAATTGAAGAAAAAAAACTTTCCTTAAATCTTAGTTCTCTGTACCATCCTTTATTTTTGGATGCATATCGGTAATTGGTGTAAGTATACATGTTATTAAAGTCAGAAAACTTTATTTACTATATATTTAGGGAAAAAACTTTGAAAATTGCAGACTTTGATTTGCGCCTTTTTGTGTTTCTCTTTTTTTAAAGCGAAATATATAGAAAACTATCCCAATGAAATTACTGTCGAAAATTCTTTAATAAACATACGCATATCACGCATTGTTGTACAGAAGACTTAAGAAGACGAAGTAATTAAGTTCATATCTTGTCTAGAGAGGCCATCCGTCTAGAGTTGTCACCTTGTCTGTTTCCCTTGACTGGCCTTAAACACACAGATTTGACCGTAGAATCATGACTCTAGTACACATTTGAATGGTTTCATACTCGGCCCTTATAGTTCGTTTAAGTTCAGCTGCTTGTTGATGGACACAATAATGGCAATGAACATTGGGGAGTCAACACGTATAATGATATGACAAACTCTAAACCAAACCACACCATTGGTTTCGAGCTTGCTCTGAATCATCGTAACCACCATTTTGGCTCTCTCTCTCGCTTCCACAGATTAAAGTTTTCCACAATCATTAGCTTAGCAAGATCAAAGCATAAGAGTGACAGCAAACCCAGAAGATAAAACAAAATAAACTTAGTATATTTAGTTCAACCATCAAAATAATGAAGGCATGAGAATAAGATATTTGTTTTCACACTTATACGAGTAACCGGATTTTAACCACTGATTAGTGTTTCAATAAAAAAGGTTCAAACTGAAAAGGAGACAGTCACACATCGACGTTACTAACAACATTATAAAACTGTCAGAATTATTGAAGTGTTCCGTCATATATGAATTTAAAGTTTCAAAATGTCGACACCTTAAGATGTATCCGTCATTTGCTGACAATTTGAGGGTTGTATGAAAGTTTTTTTTTATTTTTTTTTTATTTTTTATTGCAGTCCTTCGACATTTATTATGACACATACCGGAATGCATGAAGGGAATCAGACACACACTGATATGGCCTTTCCTTCCTTTATGTGTGTTTGTTTTCTAAAATGTAGACATATTGTTACGTAAACGACTGCTAATCGGGATATAAAGCCTTACAATACAAATCTATAATCAAAGTGATTCTGAAACGTGCCTTGACGTGTCCTCTGTAATATCCGACCAATATAATAATCCCAACCTCGGAAGCCCCTATAAAGGCAAGGTCTGGGTTTTACCTTAAATTAATTCACCTTCATGACTTGCCTGGGCTTCTGAACACAATACACCGACTTCCTCCAACTCCGGATACCTTGCCTAGGAGAGTCAGTCCATCGTTAAAGAGGGAGATTATCTCCTGCGCTCTGAGAATCGTCTACTGCTTTTAGACGAGTCCCAGACATCACAGAGGTGGTGGGGTAGAGCCTACTTTAGGAAATCCATCAGATTTCAATGCGGTATCGTATCATAGTGATTAACCAAGCAAATTTTCTGGGAGAAGTCAGTAACGAATGGGTTTAGGCAGCAAATTTGCTATCAGTAAATGGGGTGAACTAATGAACCTTTTGATAAAAACGTGATTCGATATTACGTTTTTTAATCGGTAATTAAACGGTGAACCGTGATGTCCAATATAATGTAATGAGGAGCCATAGTTTCATTTTGTGTGTGTGTGGGGGGGGGGGGAGGGGTGGCAAATGCAGTGTGACCCGAGCATTTTTAAACTGTCTTAGTATTGAACTGGGTTCATTATGTTTTCACACACTGTGTGTCACATGTTGTGACATACATCTTTGCACACCACGTACTGATATCAGTGTTGCCAGATAGTGTTCTCGGTCAACAAAAATCGCAATTAGTTTTTGATATTTTGAAAGCCCTAATGAGAGAAAAAATTAACCCAGTAACCATAGCAAAATTGTGTGGTTATTTTGTGTGATTTGGTTAAAAAGTAAATATTGAATTAGATCTAGTATAGATGTAAATCAATAAATCAATGAATAAGTAAGAGAAAAACTCAGTTTTTGACTAACTGTCATCAAATGGTTAGGCACACAATATCCACCAGTAATCTTTTTTTTTTGTATTTTGAAATTAGTGGCAAAAATCCAACTGCCAAAAATCTTATTTCATAATCGGATATTTTTATGAATTTCCCTTGTTCATCGGGCATTCTTCGAATTTGATAATTCTTGTGAATTCTGACACATTTTGTGATTTTTCAAATGCCTTTTGGTGATATCGTGTTGCTGGGACCTGGCAACATTGACTGATATACTTAATTATCATCTTGGCCTTCTGTAGGTATCGATTGATCGACGCCGGTGGAAGATGATAAAAGTGGACCTTTGTATTGAACAACTTCCCATGATGAGTCTGACCTCGTCAAAACCATCACAGTTTGTCTGACCCTTCTAATATTTTCACCACAATCTAGCAGGAAGCTCGTAAAAAAAAGTGAGGTTGAATGTTCGTCACCCTCATGAAACTCATCTTGTAATTCCTCGATGCATCCTAGTGGTGTCATGCCCAGGAAGTCATTTGTCTCGTGTTGCTGTAACCGTGTCTGTGCTTATATCTGACCTTACGCTTTTGTTGTTATCGACCTTACTGCCCAGACAACATTGAGGACGGAATGAATCGAGGGGTCAATGTTATATCCGTCCTACTGCGATAATGTCATTACCTACATTGAGCCGCTTAAATGTGATCATGATTTCAATGCCCCAACACCGATTGACATTGTAGATTAATTTTCTTCTTCAGCCGTCATCCCGGTTTTAAAAGTTCAGTTTACAGATATCAGATATATCCATTGTTGTTCAGCTGATAATTAGGCCACAGCGGTCATTGGGAAGTGGTGATAACCTAGTGATATATTTTCCGGAGGTCAGTGTGGTCTTCCACCAGAACGAAATTGCAAAACAATGACACACGAAATGTCCTTTTTGGAGGATAGCCCTCGTAAAAAAAAATTATAGCAATACATGCAGGTACGGAAGGCCTTTACGAGGGCAGCGAAACTAATTTGATAATGATGTAATCGTGACAATAGCCAGTCGGCTAGTGATATTTTTGCTACAACATGTATCTCCTCTTTAAAAATGCCTCTTTCTGCTTACTGTGTAATTATTGAGGTAGTATCTTTAATCTATATGATTATATTTAGATTATTCGAGGATATTTTTCTTTTTTTTACATCTCTTTTATTCATCTCTTTAAATTTTTGCAGGCAATGGAATGTTAATCATTTTCTAGTTTCCTCTCGAGAAAACGACGCCTGCAAGATTTCACGATGCCATCTATCCCAAGAAACAACCCAAGTCACTTCTGGGTGGGACCCACTGTCAAGATCTCTTAACTGGTGTACTGGTTATCAACTGAACATAAGTACACTGTCACGTGAAAAAGTGGTTTGATCGGCTCAGTCGTAAGTGTATTCTCGATTAATGTGTTCTTCCTTGACATCGTGATTCAAAGTGTACTAGATTTTAGCCGAGTTCAAGGTTTTTAAAGACCTAGTGTAGACTAGGTTTTTCTGTTAGTTTCTCTTTAAGTTTGTATCGGAACTTTCCGTCACATAGTCTATGTTTTCTTATCACACAGGAAGCCTATTAGGCAGAGGTAACAGAGACCCCAAAACAAATCTTTACAATTTTAGAATCTACTTTTGTAGAGGCGTATCAAGAAACTGTTAAGTCAGATGAACAACATGTTTCAAAGTGCCAATGGCTCCATCGATACTTCTGACTTACTTCAAATTAGACTGCTCTTACTTTTAAATATAACTCTCAGGCTATACAATATTCTTACCATAATAAAGGAAAGATCAATTATGAATACTTCTATAAAGTTCTTCTAGAAAACATGTTTTCTTCTTCACGTAATGAAACAGTGGAGGACACTCCATGATCGGCGTACTGTAGATCAGGAGATCTCCAATTTCCCTGCTTAGGTAAAGCCAACAACTGTTTGTTGCTGTTGTCTATGTAAATACCGATGTAGCTTCCTCTATCATTCACTGATGAACTGGAACATGATTTCAAAAGAACCAAAATTAAAATGGGGTAATCACTATCGAGGGGTAACCAGTGCCCGCCCCTTCAAAAGCGGAGGCAGAAATGGCGAGGCAAAAGAACTAAACCTTTAAAAACTTACCAAATAACGTATTTTCATTGTAAAAAGAAATCATTAAAAAACTGATCACATTCCTCGGCTTGCACTAAAAAGAAAGAAATTTTATCTGTAATCAAAGTAAAGGTAAGATGGTACCCTCCTCACCCCTAAATGACCACCAAGCAAGTACATGTATTTAAATGCTCGATTGCCAAGTTTCACTCGACAAAGCTCGTGCAAGCCGAGACGCCGGTTTTTCCTTCTCGTCATGACGTACGCTTGGGTTTTGCGGTTCTTCTTAAGGTGATTTAACTCGTTTAAATCCACTAACATTCAAATTGGAATCCTCAAACGATTATCTAGCAAAGCCTGAAGGCGATACATGGCAACACTAATTGCGAGTCTAGACTACAAAAGCACGCGCTTTCGAATTACAGTGCTACCCGGTTAAATCAATTGGTTTAGAGACATTGGCTACAAATTAAGAAAGTTCTTACAGCCTTACTTAAAATGTGAACATAATGTTTCTTTAATTGCAGTGATGTTTCATCAAAACATTCATAGCTATGCATGTGCTTATTGTTACCATCGTAACACCGATGTAGCACATTCCTTGTCATTTTATTATCTTGACGCCCAAGAGGGAAGATGGATATTGTGGTTCCTTGTTCCTCGACAACATTTCCAAACTTGGCACGGGGCTCTGTAAACAAACGTAAACAATTATCATTCTGATAAAAGCATATTGCCAAACAAAAATGTGCAATATATCTTTTGAGTGTGACCAAATGGAACAGGAAACTACTTAAAAGATTTTTAAAATATTATTGTGTGCTGAGTAAATTCGATGACTCGAGCCACCAATTTCGTCTCCTTGCGTTGTGTTCTCACCCTTCTATTTGAAGACATATCAGGTGTTCTTAAAATGTCATGAAATTTCCAGCATTAGTTCTTTTACCATTTGGCTATTTGGTGCGACTTCGTCTGCATGTATATGCTTTGAGATTTCAGCTCTTTCAACAAAAAACAGACAGAACCTTTAAGGATGACAGGGTCCACAGACCTCGGAGAAAGTGTGCTGGTAAGAACAAAGGGAGAGCTGCGACTTTCAAGGTTAAGCATCACCAGGAGTGACAAAAGCTATAGCCCACAGCGGTACGACTGTTTGGCCAAAGTCCAATCTGCTCTGATAAACGCCAAATATTATTTTACTTCTGAAACTTGGCGGAAAGGGGTCACAATACACTACAGGTACATGCACAATCCCACTCCTGCTACTGGAAATGATAATTAAAGAACGTTCGACTGGGAAATCAATGTATAAACATAGATGAACACTTTTATAGGATAAACGTTATAAAGACAGGTATGGTGGACATTGGACAAGAAAAACGTGTATTTTGAAAGTTAAAGTGTGCGATATTTTTCAAACAAATAAAGGACCATGAGAATAAACCTATCAGACGCCTCATGACATGAGTAAAGTAGGTCTTGTTGTCTGTTATACAGCAGGCCTACTCCGTCATCCTGACACTTATACGTGGTGTAGGTGTGATACGAGGCAGAGTTCAAAATCAGTTTCTGATTTACACAAATGTGAAGGAAGCGGCTCCTTAATAAGAACGGTTAAGACAGGGTGAGCACGGATGTTTGCAGAAACCTACGGGAACTGCAACATTAAAAGTGTCTTACCATTGCCTTCTACTTCAGTTCATCCCTCGACTCATCATCCTGACCACATCTACAGAAAGTGATTAAGAAAGCAATAGCAAGGTGTGCGCATGGGATTGAATCAGTGATCACAGTGATTCCCTCACCATGAGTGATGTTGTACAGTTCACTTAACTTGGAACGCCACCGATATTGCAGCAGTGGTAACGCAGCCTAATACATCCACAGGAGCAGCACATGTGATACGGTTGGTGAACGTGAGTTGGCCAGTGTCCAAAGTTTTGGGTGAGCTGCGCTGTCTTCTGAAGATTGCAGCACAGTCACTTAGAAACTGTATCTTTGGTTTGAGATCGCGGCGAGAAACATTAAACGAATTGGCAAAAGATGACGAACATTCTTTTAAGGAATAAGGCTGACGAATGTTCATTATGTTCATATTTAAAAGCACAATTTGTTATCAAATTATGATAATGGGAAGGCCTAACGAATTTCACTAATGGTGAAGATGGAGGGAATACTTCACACAGGAATATGACTCGATGTAAACAAAATGATGTTTTTTCCTGCATGCAGCCAGCTGTCTGTATTTCTGTCTCACATGTTTGATCTTACCAAAGTCGTCTCTAGATTGGGGGGGGGGGCAGTATTATTGTGTACTGAATAGAACAGTGCCACATTTCAATGTGTTGATATAAGTGTCGTCCACGTATTTATACCTGAAAAATAACTATTCCGCTATAAATTATTACGATTTCAGTTACATAAGTTAATGTCAGAAGAAAGGAATTAATAGGATCAGAATGATTTTGGTTTTTATAATACTCCATCTAAAAGAAATTTCGATGAAGATCAGTAGTATTTAGCATGTACACTAGCATGGAATTGAGTACATATTTTCGTACAATATTTTCCAACCATTTTTCATTCCAACTTGTCACAACTAAATACAGTTAGGGAATTTTCATGTCTTATCTTTCTTGGGAGAGTAGGGTTACTAGAGGAGCTAATGGGTTGTGGTATCAGATACATATTTGCTTTATGAAAGGTATTAAATCCAAATATTGTTCTGCTTCGAACCTGGGAGTCTTTCGTGGTAATGGATCGCATGTTGTTTAAAGCAAATACTAAAATGCACTTACAAACAATTTGTAAAAATATCAAACTTGCACTTATGCACCCTGTTCATATGAGAATTTAATTCTGATGATAACGCAGCATGAAATTCAAATACACCCCTGTACATCTGGAATAAAAGCTATGAAAAGGGGTACGGAAAGTATCAACATTATTTTCAACTTTGACTATCCAATTGTTTCTGATAAAATAATGTTTTAAATATTTCAGATCACCTTTGTCTTCTCCTAAATACTAACTGCCGTATATAATATCATTATAATTCTCTAGTACATTTAGTGTTTTTCATACGTTTTGTGGTTTTACTGCTTTTGATCCAGTATATTCCTCAAAAATAGAAAAGGGGTGGGTTTGAGTGGTACACTGCAGTACCATGTTACTATACCCAGCAATACGCTGGTGGTTCACTGTTTCATTAAAACTTGCACCTCCCCCAAATTTTCTTGAAATCCGTATTAACTATAAATTATCTTGCATCTAAAATACCCGAATGCGTCTTCTTCCTTTTTTTTTCTTCAGAATTTGACTTGGATCCTTATGCAACGGAACGCGTTGTGAAGGAAGTGTGTGTACAGATGGTGAACATTAACTGGCAGAACTCCAATTCCTTCGATTTCCCTTACATTCGTGGGAGGGGGGCAACCGGAGGTGCGCAATAGGACCCCGTGATCATGAAAGGGGTGAAATGTGGTGCACTCTTGACATGAAGGGTGCTGTATTCTTCTCTCATACTTCTTCTTTTACGTAGACCTACCTGCAGCCTATGTTTGTAACACACAGCCTCTAATTAGCCTATCCCTGTATGGCAGTTTCAGTTTCAGTTTCAGATTCAACTCAGTGGTCAAATTTCATAATAGTATTACAATTTATATACATAGCGAAAAGAAAGAAAAAAAGAATTTGTGACAATACAACATGATCTCATAAAAGAAATTTTGCTTGCTTGCAGTTATATCCACAGCTGATTTAAAGTACAAATACAACGGGATCGAGTCGAAAGAAAAGCGTAAGAGTGAGAAATAATTATAGGTTGACGGATTGTACTTGAAATGTTGTAACTGCGCCATCGGGTAGTCAAGGCATTTGTAGATATGAAAAGCTCTATTAATGTTATCTTCATTTAATACTATGCTTATTTTGTTTAAACAGAAACACTTAGTTGTCCTTTTATTATCATAGATTTATCACCAGAATGAGCTGTCCAAGGGAAATGGAGCAGACCCCCCCCCCCCACACACACACAAACCAAAACAAAAATCATCCTGGTTTGGAATTTGAATATGTTTAATTAACAGTGAAACTTCTGCAATGTTTCAAATTAAGTTTCTTATTGAACTATCCATTGGTGCCAGTAGTCTAGCTCACAGGCCTTCAATGAAAGACAGAGGGAGAGAGAGAGATAGCAGACAGAGAGAATAGACATGCATATATTGGAAGACACAGACAGATGTTCACAAACAGAATTACAGAAACAGACAGACGTCGGGACAGGCAGAAAAGGGTCTAAAATTGAGAATGAGAGAGAAAGAGAGAGAGAGGGGGGGGGGGGTGGTTGGGTAGGTTAGAAAGAGAGAATGAGTAAGGGAATATTCAATTAGGTGGAGAGAAAATTTCTGTTATTTGAATTAAAAATGTTAAGAGTAATTTGGCACTCATTATTGATTTCTTCATGGTAACTGAAGAAAACAAGATCAGCAAACAGTAAAAGCAACAACAACGGAGAAAACCATGAATTGGTTTTGAAATAAATGGTGATTTAAAGTTAAGGTTACCTGAAGTGATGTGTTATGTATTTGACGTATGCACGTAAAAAGTATTTTTGACATGTACCATTGACAACTGCAATAATTATTAACCGTTTATACAATACAATTTATATTTACAGTAGATTCAGCAGTGAACGATAAATAGTATTAAAAATGACACATAATTGTTGAGACCTACTAACATTCTGTGAATACTACATCTTTCTTTTACAACAATATATCCGATTAAAATATGCCAGCATACGTTTTTTTCTTCGTATTCTGTCGGTGTTTTTGGTCTTGTCTTGTTCCTGCACTACACGTGCCTCGATATGTGTCTAATGACAATTCGACATGTCTCACGATTGCATAAAGCAGAGCAGCGACACAGCACTTTTGATTCAAAACCCAGCCGTACTACTCAACCACTAAGAACGAGGCATCCGAAAATTGGATCCAATCAGAAATTGAATGTGATTAGTTGAGAGGAATGATTGATTAAGATTGGCTGTCAATGAGATCATTGCAAGCCCAGGCCAACTACCAGTTCATTGAGAAACGCAGCCAGGCTCGCGTGTCAATAACTCAATCGATTCATCAGCTTTCAACTTTCGTGCGCGAGGAGTAAGTTCATCTCTTACAGGGAAATCTGTGAAGTATATAGCACACTCTGATAGCACGAAATGATTCAACATAAAATGAGATAATCATCTCCTAATTTATTTCATGAAAATCTAGAACATGTTCAACCTCATGATTCAATAACATGAAATGACTCGATATCACTGTAACACCTTTGTTAATCTAGCACACATACGTTAAATTAGGGGTATACATGTAGAACACTTTCAAATTAACAGTGGAAATATCACTATATTTCATTTAGTTCTAGAAACTTGGCACCCTTTATATATATTAGCTTTGAATTACTCCATTAGCGAAGAGTATTATTTCTAACTTTCTCTCTCTCCCTTTCTTTCTCTAATAACTTCAATTTAATAATAACTTCAATTCAATAATCACCAAAAAGTACCACGATTTTTTTTGGAGTGAAATTCTGTTTAATAAATTGTACAATTTTCTAAAATCCTCACATTGTTATACACTGGATACAAAGGTTAATGACCAAAGTTGACTTTCTTAATTGAGGATATTGAGAATACCTATACTTTGTTTTTGCTCTATAACCGTCAATACACTGTTTTGTTTGGTCTGTCAGTTTTGAGTTCGCCGAGAATATTATTAGTAGTACGTCTGACCCAAAAGGAAGCGGGAAGCTTGAGGTCGCCGGTTTCACTTTATACCCTAAACTCAAATCTGCATAACCCTCTAAGTCCTGTTAAATCGATCATTCATTAGGTCGGGCAAATTTGGATAATAAACTAATTGGGAGATGAAAAAGGGAGGGCGAAGTTCACAGCTTAATTAAATGAAATGAACTCTTCGAATGATCTTAGCCTAAAGAATATGCTTCTAACCGAAACTTTATGCGATCACGATTTCGCTGGATCTTTCGTGATTCCGTTGGTTGTATTTATATTTGTAACATAGTATGAACAATGAAAATGCACATGATATTCGGCATTTGTAAAGTATCCAACGCAGTTTGGAAACTACACTAACCATGTCCTTAGCTGGCGAGCGCTTATAACATGCAAGTTTTTTTCTTATTTATTCCACCAATTTACTAAACCTTGGTCGAGAGAAATAACTGTAGACAAAATACCTTGGCTGAGGATATGACCACTGGAAAAGAATGAGAATACATATAAATATCGTGTTTGAAAATCAAAGATAAGAGAACACCTTTAGGATACCGGTATCTATGAAGCTAAAACAAATCGTGGAGTGAGTTTCTATGGGTTAAGAAGGGAAGAATTTGTCCCCAGAATATTTAAGTACCTCATATAGCCTCCTTATAGGTACCGGATTTAAGCTTAGTTCCGATAATTTATACTTGAAAATTCGTACAATAAGTCACGGGGGTTCAATCAGCATACTGGCGGGACAAAAAGTGTAAATTATCTTTATAATCCCTTCATGACAATTTTTCATAATTTTAGGTTTGGGTCATTACATTTTTATGAGCAGTACTAAGTAAAATCAAAAACTGCAAACTTGTAGAGAAATACAAATTCTCCTCAAATTGAACCCTCTTTGTTGTGCCCCCTGAATAATGTTTACGTCAGGAAATTTATGAAAGACAGAAGACTGAAGATCTTTAAGTCGGGAAGAAAAACTAATAAATTCATAGTCATTGCTTTTCAACCAGTTTCTGCTCATTATTATTTATTTTCAGACACATGTTGTTGTTTTTCTAAAGTGCAGCAATACATGAACAGAAATATCAGTTTTGCCACTTTGAAGGAGAAAAACTTAGGGCTATCATTTAGCCTTCTAACGTCCCGTAGTTGGTGATAGGTTTTAGATACGAGACTATCGGTTGGTTATAGTTGACATTTCATTCAGGCCATGTAAACGCTACTCCTGCATGATGACACACTGTCTAGTCTGAAATTTCCTTTCAAATTACAGCAATTGAACTTGTATTTGTAGGCTATATTCCTGATGTGATTCTTTTTAATAACAGTGTTCCTTAAAGAATTATTTCATCATGATCCACCCTGGAGTTTTACGCTTGTAAGATGAATTACTAATTGATAACATCTTTCAAAATGTAATAAAGACTAGACGTGTAAACTGCATGTATTTAGATTTTACATCCTTAATATGAGCCTTTAACACAAATTAAAAGATGTAAGTACATGTAATATTGGCTAATATTATAGCGAGTATCTATAATATCTCCTTTTCGCCATGTGTGGGTGTGGGTGTGTGTGTTATGTGTGTGTATGTTCCATTTGTAAGGGACCTCGCCTCTTGTATTATTATATAGGCTTTCTCTCTCTCTCTCTCTCCATCTATCCCTCTCCTACATGTATGATGAAGGATAAAATCTGTGACTTTAAAGTTGACATTTTCTCTCATGGAGAGTAATTTAATTTGAACAAGGCTGTGTTTAAAGCAATCCCTGATACGTGGATATTGCCTTATGTGACAATTTCCCGTCATATTTCCGACAACCCTGTCCTGTGCAGTCCAAATTACATTAAAGGGCGCAACAGTCAAATTGTCAGGAACATTGTGATTTAGGAAAATAAAGATATAATGAGTATTTCTGAATATGCAAACAGTTCCGAACAAAGCTCTCATCTAGCTCTCATTATCAGGGGCGGATCTAGCTTTTTGCTAAGGGGGGGGGTTTTACCAAAATAATTACGATGCGGAGCATCGTCCACGAGCCGCGAAGCGGCGAGCCGATTTTTTGGGGGGTGTTTATTTGAACCCCGTAAGTGATGTTTTCCTGGCATCTATTAACACAATGGAGACCATAAAAAGCAGTGCATGATAGTCTTTTTAAATCAAGTAACAGTTTAATACACAGTTATATCCAGAGTTATCATGTGTTTGGTTAAGTTACCAGATGAGTTGAATATCTTCTCACAATATTTGCACTTGAAAGGGTTTCTCTCCAGCGTGCGTTCTTTTTTCTTTCTTTTTTTTTTTTTTTTTTTTTTTTGGGCCGCCCAAGGGGGGGGGGGTTTAAACCCCCTAAACCCCCCCCCCGTAGATCCGCGCCTGATTATAAAGTAAACCATAATAATGACCAGAGAACGTGAAATTAAAAGGACCTAAAGGAACAAAGCGTGCGAAAATATATGTGAAAAATGTTAGTGCGTGAGAGCTTATGCATGCCCAGACATTTGAATAGCCTATACCTCTGCAGTACCCATGATGGATACACATATTCTGATGAGATTTAATCCTCCAACAATTTTTAGTTGCATACGTTTCAAACACAAAAGCAGGAGACCATAATTCCATTTCATAAAAACTGTTAGGCATTGGGGATTCCATATAATATGTTGTTGTGTATGTGATGATTTAAATCGTCTTGACAATCTCATATTTATTTTGCTTTCACGAATACTCTTGAACGTTTTCCACAGAGGCATCTCTAGACGATTCTATTTTTATATATGGGGGTGTCACAAATAGACATGGCAGATGTGTAGAGAAGTAAAAACAGGTCCTCGTGTTATTGAACGTGCCTACATCTTTTTAATGTACTTAATTGTTTAGACATTAAGATTTCCTGGAAAAATTGTTGTTGGGGGTTTACCCCTAACTTTTTCCCCAACCACGCCCCTGATCTTGCAGACTCCAAGGATATATAAATATGAACAAACGTCTGACAATTCATCCGATTTCTTAGTACACATTCATAACAAAAAAACTGCAGAACACATACATTAGAAGGAGGGTGTTCTGGTGCAAATATGAATGATATCAATTATTTAATGTGTATTTGCTTATGATACATTAATCATTTTTCTTCACGAGCACACCCCTATCTCCAATTAATTTCTCTCATTCTTACACAATGGTGATTTCTGCAAACAAGAGCATGCTTGGTATCCTACCCAGTGTTCAAGACCTGGCAGAAGCATGATTTCATTGATAATAATGTACTCAACTTTCTGCAAAACAAAGATATTACCAGAGTCTGTCTTTTCGAATGATCTAATGAACCCATCTTGTCACTTGACCAAGACTTCTTGCCTTGTTTCCTGGTAAAGGATGTTGACATTAGCGCTTCCGTGGTTGTCAACTTGACAATGTCTCTAGCTTTGTCTTGCACGGCATCGTTCCATTGTCAAAATCGTGACTTTTTCTCTCCTCCATAAATGAATCCCTTTCCTGTAAGTTTGATCAGATTGTCATGGTTTCCGATCGGGAAGGTACTAAGTGATGGACAAATTAAAGGTTAAATCGTTAAGGTCACATACCTCTTCATGATACTGGATTAGAAGCAAGAAGCTCCTAGATAGAAGCTACAGCAATTAATTAAATCGCTTGAGCGAGAAAAAGTTTTAGGCCTTTGTACAAGTTAGACAAAACGACTGATTAACAAAGTTATCCAAAATGTATATGCAGATAACGATAATTAAAGACGTAGTTCAGTTCAGGGGTGCCAGTCATTTTGTGGCGGGGGAAGGGAGAGGGGGTGGCCATGACCCTCTTTGTATTATACGGTGCTAATTGTGTCTAATATGACTTACAGTTTGGGATTTTATCTTTTTTGTTTTGTCGTGTTCGTAATTTCTTTTTTCTTTCTTTAAATGCTGAGGACAAATAGAACGTTTCACATTGTCCCTCAAAGTTGTTCGATATATATACGCTTCCCTCTTCCACACGAGTTTAGTCATCCCTCACTGTTACGTAGATAGACCCAAAAGTGGTGGGTTGCAATCATTGATTTGGGTTAACCACGGGGACAAAGAAGTGTAATGTGCCAACATCGTTGCTCTGATTCTTAGAACTTCGATGGAATATTGTTGATGTATATTTTATTATACATAATATCAATAATTGATATGACAAACTTCTACATCGCTTTGAAAGATGAAAGAAGATGTCACCGATGGCTCTACAATAGCCCTGAATAAATCATAGACTTGTTTAAACCAACTTCAATCTATGGGGTTAAGTCGATGCTTCTTCAAAGTTGTGTCCTTTAAAACCGGGCAGCCAGCACAGCCTGACATGTCATATTACTCGTAGAATGAGGGCAATTCATGTCTGATAGCATAATTCTATGTTTCCAATTAGCGCCCACGAGTTTTCCTCGGATAATCTTGGCTTTCCAGGAGACTCCTGAAAAACGATGGAAATAGCAGTTTGGCGGAAGAAACTTTAACTGCAAATTATGCACATTGGCAATCAACGCAAGGGAGAACGTGCTCCATGTACAAAGGCACCCGCTATCACGTCGGAAACGTCAGAATCTCCCACATAGAACATGCATATACGAGAATGCCTTGGTAGCATGGCACGAAATAATTATTTGTATGATGACTGTGTAGTTTGGAGTAGTTTTAGATTAGAAAAAGTAGCGAGTAAGCAAATTTCATATAGGAATAGTTCTTGCTTTGTGGCAAAACTCAGTAAAAGCGATAATAGAAATAGAAGATTTAGTACCTGCAGGCCTATTCAATAGTAGGATTGGTTGTAGTCATGACAGCACCACCAACAGTAGCAGCAGAAGTAGAAGTAGTCACAGTAATAGTATAGTAGTGGTTTACTTTGCTAATATAGGTGCATTAGATTAGTAATTGTAGGAGGGGGATGAGTAGAGTAGTAGTGTTTTTCTTTATTGCTATATCATCTTGAGTTCGCTACAATAAATGTTTCGGTCTATATAGTCTAGTCATTTTGTATCAATACTCATGAGCTATGAAAAGACACCATCGATAGTGGCCAAAATGGCAATTCACCAAAACGACAATCAAAAATCGAAAATCAAAATCAAGGCAGTAAGGAATCAACTTCCGACCTCTAGGCGTTATGTGGAAAACAAGTCGAATCGAAATAGACACAAACATTATCCCCTATATCTTCACCTCCTCTTCATCATGTTCATGTGATGTTTTATGCACAGTAATCCGAAATATATATAAAAACAACAAAATATGAAAATAAATGTGAATATTTCGAAGATGAATCTTCCAAGTGTTAATTGTAACAAAAAAGTATTTTGTTTCACGACATGTTACTCTAACTCTTTGTCCTTACCAGATGGGACTCCTGACACCAAGCCGAAGGCAGCTATTCCAAGGATGGTGATATACCAGCAGTAATTCCAAGATGGTGGTCGGGAAATATATCCAAAGTACTGCATGGTGAATTGTGAAAGTACTTTTGACGAAAATGTGTTTTTAAATCACCTTTAGACAGGCCACACAGCCCTCTCTGAAGTTGGAATTTAGGGGTTACTAGTGTCTAACAAGTTGTAGCATGGTTGCTTTGAGCGTCTTTTGACTCGTCACTTATCTTCAAGTTGCAACTGCGTGTGTGCTTTGGTATCGTGGCGAGTCGACTAAACAAAGTGTCAGGTCTTGTTGGATCGACTTGAACCTATCTTGAATATGAAATTAATAGAGGTTCCAGGTTGCTATATCGATACGTTCCTCAAACGTGCACCCACTCCCAAGTACAGCAGCGGTATGGTTTGTGTTATCCCGTCGACTGGATTCGAGTGGACAATGTTTCAAAATTCAGCATCAGTTAAACAATAACAGGCACATTTAGATCTATAGATGACATATCAGCTGGTGGACTTCCGCATTAGATTGCAATAAGCTTTGCTTTAGAGCTCATTGTTGTTCATTTATCAACAAACGGGCAGACAAATAAAAATGATGAGTATGTTTGCTATCAGACGTGAAATAGTTTCGATTAATTGTTATAAATTATCTTTTGTTGTCCTCGGAAATGGTGTTTTGGGTAAACAGAAATATGAATCCAGTGTCCGAGTTTGTAAAAGGTACTGTCACAATAACAAATCCATTGATTATAAGTAAACTCATAAGATCTCCAGAGTACAAATCACAATCTGGAAACATACACAACAGTAGCAGACGGCAGGTGAAGTTTTTTCATCCTGAACTTTCCCTCATTGTGGACTTTCTCTGCAGTTAGTCCCACCTGTACAGCGCTCCTGCTACTGACTCAGTGTAGCCTGCTGCTGCTGCTGCTGCTTCTACTGGCCCTTCTGTGGTTCGTTTGAGGGCTGTTCCCATCGCTAATCGAGGTGGACACGGAGGGGAGCTATGACATCCGTGCCTTGCTAACTCAATTTGGGAGACATCCTCGAGAAAACGCGAGCTCTAAAGAGCTCACATCCGCCGCGCGCGCCGCGGAAGTATGCCTGTGCTATCAGTTTTCCCAGCAAAAAACGAGCTGAAGATCGTGATAACGCGCGCGCATGCTGTGAATACCAGAGGTTAATGTTGATAATTATGACTTGTATAAAGAACACAGTAATATCTTTAAGAAAGTGAATGTTACCAACTAGAATTGAGGAAGTTATTAATCTTTACGTTTGACAAATATATTAATTTAGGGCCGTCAGATTTGTTAATACATACTTGTACATTTTCAACGAAATCAACATAAATAGTAATCGGATTTACAAAGAAAACGATTCGGGTTCAGATAGAATATTAGTAAGCAAGTTGCAGACATAATAATTCCGCACTTTACACAGAATAGTTAAGGGCTCATTTTTAAAATGAATATCGAAGAAAAGCTATTTGCAGGCAAAATACACAAAATTATATTAGTACTGGATTCAACATTTGTAAATAATCATTAAAAAAGACATCAATATAAAATACAATACATAAAAAGGGCATAATTCCACCTGATATTAAGTATATATATATATATATATATATATATAATCCCAGAAAAAAACATGAACATTTACATATATTGAAGGTAACTACAATTAACGTATTGATGAGTCGATATCAAGATCAAAGATCTGTTTGCCATTTATTCCAATTGATTTGTTTTCATATAGGCCTACATAATATAATTCCTTTATTATTAAAGTAAAACAATACATATACTTATCTAAAAATATTATACTCAGGACATTGTGCTGTTTTGAGAGTGGTTAGTAAAGGAAGACTCCCATAGGTTGTTCAAGGAGAGACCGACACTTTTGCATATGGATTGTAGAAATCTGGATTTGAACGCATTTTTTAGGAATGGTCTTTTATAAATTAAGGGGGTGAATAGTGAGTTAAGGATGGTGGTAAAATTGTCCGTGACTGTACATACTAATTGCTAGTCTTTGCTTATATAAATTACTTAGGGCCTGTATTCAAAAGTTGTAATTGACCACCCCCCCCCCCCCCCCCACCCCCAAGGGACCTGGTGGTGGTGGCAAGAAAGGACTTGAAAATAATTGTTATGACTGTTTTATGTATTTTAAAGATATCTACATCAGTCATAGTACAGAAACTACACAACCATGAGGCACAGGGAACATTTTTTATCATATTACCAGAATTCTAGTCCTATAAATAGACATATGTGTTGGTATATCCCGACGGTTTGCTCATGCCTTAACGATAAAGAGCAGTTGTCTTCGGGCTATGCTGGAACAAGAACTCACGTGATCTTCCTATTATAATTAGACACGGGAAAGGAAATAGCAGTAATCACCCTTCGCGTGATACTGCTATTTTTTTGCTCATAAATTCTATATTTTACGGTTCATGGTTAAACAAAATTTTAGTCAATTAATATTCTGTAAGGTGCTCTGAAGAGTGATGTCTTAGACATCAGAAAAGAAGATCAAAAGTACCCTTTTTTATTATGGTTTTCTCGTTCAGGGAAGACACTGTGCGCTTTGCGGTAATTTGTATCTTTTTAACGATTGCGAAGACGTTCACAAAATGTTGACTATATATTAGCCACATTAAGTATCCGTGAATATTGTACGATTACATAATTTTCAGATTGAAGGGATGTTTTCAATTTCTTATATGAAAATTTGGTGTAATCCTGTATGCCTATATTATATAGGTCTGCGTCGAAGAGGTTGACGGAAAGCTTATACAAAGCGTTAAAAAATAATAAAATACATTACAATAATAAAGTGCACCACGATGAAATTTAAATATCATTTAATGTGTCACGTTTTCGAGAAACATAAATCGGGAAAAATACTTAAATAATTGCATAGCTTGGTAAGGGTATGAATAATGTAGTTGTTTACTTTACACACAGAAATATACAGTTATCATACAGTTGACAACTAAATTAAACCGATATCATAATTTAATTTAAATCACAAACAAGATACAATATATAGAGAGGAAGTAAAACAATAACATTCCAAGACGTCATGCAGGCCTATTATTAGTTTTCTTTGTCAGGGCGGAAATCGTCCTAGTAAGAAATTAATACAACATTAAGCTGGGGTGGGGCTTATAGGAAAGGGCCTGTAGGAGGTCTTCCGTCTCCGTGAACTTACTGAATGAAAGCTTTAAATAGATCTAGGCGGGAAGATTAGTATATAGACTCGTTAGGGACGTCCACAATCAACCAGCGTGACCAGCACAAATTATAGTTGGAGTTCAATGAAAATTATTTGATTGATACGAAGCTAAAAATTTCAAATTGTTTTAAGGTTATAATTTTTCATTAATTCTGCAAAACCAAAAATGTAAAAAGGCGGTAGATAACCAAATGATAATCATCGGCGTTGTGCAATTATATTTTGCAAACGTCATTAAAAAGGGTCATTTGCAAAAATATTTTACACAGAATAATTACTTTCACCGTATACAAGGAACAATCTTTCAGGTGCGTGCCGACGAAACAAGTCACGTTGTTTATATAAGATTTGAATCGTCTGAAAAATGATATCATCTTTACAACCAATCATTTTACATGTCATAATGATCTTGAGGACTAGACAAAATCCATACATACACAAGAACCGATGTGTTCCGGGGTAATGTGTTCTTAATTATCGTTTGAGACATGAAAATTGCAGCGAAGTGATTTCCCTTTGGATTGGTAAATGATATCGAGGGTTCGTGATATGAAAGACAGTGACATTATTTGCCTTGAGATACAGTGTACATGAGAAGCAGATGGGTGGTAAGGATGATGCGAGACCGTACCTGGTCAATTCCATGGAACTTTTTCCGACAATATGTCAAGAAAAGTTCCATGGACTCCATGGATAGGACCAGGAATATGCCTAGAATAACATACTAAAAGTCCTCTTATGCTTGAAAACATATACTTAGACATTTGAATTTTGCAAAGTTTAAATATAAGAAATTCAGGAAATGGCGGCAATTTTGGGGGCCGTTATGGATTTCGGGGAGGGCTGAATTAGTTTAAAGCTATTCGTGTGTTTCACAATTTATCAACAAGTATCTTATTGAGTTCCTTATGCTACAAAACATATGTTTAGGCATTTAGATTTTGTATTTGGGTTATCTAGTTGCAAAGCTATAACAAATTCAGGAAATGGCGGCCATTTTGGACGCCATCTTGGATCATTGCGGAAAACGCTCAAGAAGGATTTATGAGGTCTTTTAGTATGTTATTCTAGATATATTTCTGGATCTATCCCGAAAAAATCGGCTTGTTATGAGAAATGTCCAGGTTTAAGCCTATTTTTACCTAATGCTCTTGGCCTATTAGTAACATGTTCAAATGGCCTACGAGCTCGATGCTTCATCTGGGGGTAAAGGGGTACTTTTATCCTCGTATAAAGGAGCAGTACAAATATCCCGACGACTGGATATATGTTCTGCTGGTCAGCAACCCTTGTATTTACTGTCGTAAACTTCCGACCCATCACATATTGCGAGAAGAAGCCGAATATATTATATGCTCGATGGCAGCATTTGCTTCAGAAGTTGTTTCCTTTTGGCACAAATAAGTGCATTGTGTCTGTGATCCCGGCTAATACTAGTTTCATTGTGATGATGTAGTTGTCCTTGGGGTTAGTTGTCCGGACGTTATTAGGGACTTTTAGAATGAGTGAACGAGAACACGACGAACGCCGACTGATCATGCGTGTCAACGTACTTAACTGCCCATGTTGGCTACAATTAGAAATCTTTTAGATTGCACTCGACGATATGCATGCAGGAAGTAACACAATAAACATCACGGACAAAGAAAGAGGACATTCCTCTTTCTACCCTCAACAAAAGAACATCCCTTCACTGCCAATTTGTAAATATGTGTAGAACAGGTGCATGTGACACCTGTTCTACACATTTCAGCATGTAAAGGCGCTTTATAAATGTCAATATGTATGTATGTATTACATGTACTAGATTTAGGAAAATCAAGGTTGACGCATTCTCGATCGCCGACTGAGACCACGTGACGCAGGCGCAGTGCCTTAAAATGACGTCACACGTTGCAGTCAAAGCTCTTGACGTGCATTTCTAAAAGTCCCTAATGTCTTGAAGGTAGTTGCCCGTAGTTGACGAGATGGCTTTCTAGGCCAGGGCCAGGGGTAAATATCCGAGGGGTAATCACTGCAGCGCTCTTATCATATTGTCTGGGAGTAGGGGCAGCTGTTAGGGAGCGGGTCGTCGTCCTTTGTGGTAATAGTCCAGTAACCATTAGTTTGATCCTAGAATTTCATAACTTTCTTCCAAACAGATCGTTGTCGTCTTCATCATTCGAACGTAAAATTCCAGTCAAACTGACAAAAAATGACCTGCGGCAAAGAATTACTAATTCATTTCAAAGCTTAAGGAATATTACACAAACCATATGGATTCGTTTTTATAGTTATTAATGAATCCATAGCCACAATAATGAACATAAAACAAAAACTCTAGATTTTAAAGGCCCAATAAGCTCACCTTTTTCGTATCAATTATCTTACGTAATACTGGACAATATAAGCAGGAATAACGGAACCCATAAAAGGGACCCTGTTAAGTCGAGGTTTCCGCCAATATATGAGACACGATACAACTGGCTAGATTTGTTGTTGTTATGCCGTTTCTATTCTACAAGATTGAAACAAAAGTATAAAAATCCTTATGTACTGTTTGAAATAATGTTATTTTTTTTAAAGTGCCATCTGGTATATTTCTCATTTCACAGGAAATTAAAAAAAAATCAGCTATATAGCTGAAATGAAATTCCATATTTTTTTTGAAAAAAGGGTTTTATGTTTGATTCTCTACATGTATGTTAAAAGATCAAATGTCACAATTGGTTTGTTTGTCTCTGCTTAACTTTGAAAGGAACAAAGAATCACTATGACCAGAAGAGCTGAACACATGTCATAGAAATGTAAACTTTTCATATCTTAAAGAAAACATTCACTAACATCCTCTCTAGACTAGAACATGAGGCTAAAGAGATAAAGTATAGTAGTTTTCATAGTGAGGTTGTTTTCTTTATAACGCAGCATCTTTTTTTCGGTTTCTGGTGAGAAAAAGGCTTGCAACTCATGTTTAATTATTTTCGATGAATGAACTAATAATGACTTTTTTCGCTCTGATACAAAAATGTACAGTTTCCTTTTATACTCTATACTTTAAGTGTTGCTGATATCAAACGTCCTCATAAAATGCGTTGTTTTCTTATCGATAGTTCGTACCTCGAAAACCATCATCTTTATCAAAGAATACGAATAAGAAAATTGATTACAATACTATATCTAGGCAAGACTACGCAAAATAATCGAGGGGAAATTCAAAGGGGAAATAGTTGTAGGAGATAGGAGGGGAAAGGAAATGTATCATGTCATATAGAATACAATTCCAGAAATGATTATTCATTATGTATTGTTCTCTTCGGGGGAAAGGAGTACGATAAAACTGTCAGACGCTTGATTGGAAATTAAAACGTAAGGTTATCAAACATATATATTAAATGCGTCATAAGTGTAACTGAGAATGTTACAGCCAATGTTGAATACTGGCGTATAGAGGTTATACTCGAACACATATTTTTCATATTGTACTCGAGTTTTTCTGGAAAAATGAATGGCAGCATGTATTAGAAGTAACATGTGACCATTGTATTACCATAATATACATCATCACTGTTGCCTCATACAATAAGCCAAATTCTCTGTTTTCGATAGAAATTCGTATTACTATATAATTATATAGACTTGATGTTGTTTCGAAAGCGCCATACAGTTGGACACGGTTTCACACGACACAGACCTTGTTTAGGAAAAAGGAAATAGAGAGTGGAAATAAACAAATTCATAGCTGACGTTCTTATTTCGAAAACAGGAGGCTGCCGTTCCCGACACGTATTGTATCCTCGAACAGTTCACGTGTGAATGTCGATGGACAAAAGGGGGGAAAAAGGAATGAAACTTGTGGAGATTAAGACAGGCGAAAGACAGTATGAGAGCATTGTGATAAAGATCAACAATTAGCAAAGGAAATAGAGTAGGGCAAGAAGAAGAAAGAAAGGGGAAAAACGAAACAAGATAAAATCAAGAGGGAAGTACATGGAAGGAATAATAAGAAGTTTCGAAAAGAAGGAACAGAAGATTTATGATTCAAGTACAATTATCAATACAGATCACAGGCGCGTACGCAGGGGGGGGGGGGGGGTTTGGGTGGTTAAACCCCCCCCCCCTTTGGTATTTTTATGTGTATAAACCCCCCCCCCCCCCCCAAACCCCCCTAAAACCCCCCCCCCCCCCTTTTGGATTTTTTTTTTTTTTTTTTTTTTTTTTAATTATAAAAAAAAAAAAAAATTATCCCCATGACTGACCAAAAACAGGTGACCCTAACCCCCCCCCAAAGGAGCAAAATGTCAAATTTTCAAATTTTGAGGTCAAAAAAAAAAAAAAAAGGTGTCCTCTTACCCCCCCCCCCCCCCCCCCCCCCCCCCCCCCCCCCCCTCCCCGCTTCGGCCCGATTTATAAATGTTAAAACCCCCCCCTTGAAAAAATCCTGCGTACGTGCCTGACAGATCATAATTAAGAAATTCGATTTCCATTAGCGTTATGAAACATGGTACATGGCAAGAAGGGCGTGAACACTTTGGAAAGATATACTATAGAAGGCGCCATCGATCTCAGCTATCAACATGAGGTATATCACAAGTAATAGTAGGCCTTAATTAAGATCATGGTGATACGAATGACATTATATTGAGTGTACGATAAACAAGGAAATAACCACTTCATTGATTCTTAGTTGCAGTATGATTGATCTTCGATTGTGTATGACGTCTATTGATCTAGTTAGCAAGGTACCTTGCAGGTTATGATTATGCACGATAAGTTAGGGTTCGAGTGTAGGGTTCACCTGTTATTCCCACTAGATCACTGTGTTACAATTGTTCCAATTCTCTCTATGTAATCTGACGACACCATCTCTTCCTATACCCTACCTATGCCGAAAGGAATCCAGGTTTTGAAACAGAGGTTCATCGTTCTCTCGATTGCCAACATTTTGAGAGCCGTACCCTATAGTTGTTCCTACTCATTCGATTATCCCAGGGTCGCTAGATCATATTAAATGGGGGTATCGCAATGGCGGATTTGGGGGATCCTGCTCCCTCCCCCAAAAACTATCAAGTAGCAAACCTTAAGAAACTCAACTGACAAAAAGTGCCGTCTCATTTAAAATTTCGATCTAAAGACACCTGAAAGTATAATACACTTTTTGTCAAAAATTCATTTAAACAAAATCTGAATTGTGTCTTTAAATATTAAATATCTTTCGCTTTTGTTGACTTGTTTTGCTGACTATAGTCATCCGAAATTTTCAAAAAGAAGGGGTCCTCAGATTTTCTAATCTACCGACAGGTGTTCCTCTATTTTATTTTGGCTGACAATGGTTGAAAGATTGCTGACATAAATTTAAAAAAGAGGCCGCTGTTATACCACACCCCATGGTGACGCCCCTGTATTCTATTTTCGACTGATTCAAGTGTTCCCAAGAACAATACTGATCAACACGACAAGTTGACGATCTGAACAGTCCCTGGTATTGCTAATCTCATTGAACCCAAACAAATCCAAATTAACAGACCAATTTTTTTAAAATTTATTTATCAAAAGAAAAACAAACCTCAAATTAAAAGATGTATCAACGATAAGTAATTACGTGTAATTACATGCAACGCTTCACCTTAGACGAACACTGGACACACATTTGAACGCATTGCGCTGCAGTGTCCTCTACTAATATTCGATGAATTTATAAAACACAACCCCTCGAGCCACTACCCGCCATTTTTCTCGCGTGAATCTGATTAAATTTTCCCCTCTTCCCTCGCATTATCGACACCATCAATAGTTCCGAGACACCTGCAAAATACACCTCTATCCGATTGAAGTTCTTGAAGTTTATGAGATAGGATTCCACACACCCCAGTGTCCATGGAGGGGGCGGGGGTGCTGACAGACCCCATTTCCCTTTTTCGTCCGAGATTTGAGTTTTAGGGGCATACTCGTGTCACCTGAAGGAAGTCGTATTCTTGGCTCAGTCGATACACTAAAGATAACAAAAGACACGGTCAATATGTCCTAGACGGTGTAGCCTTACAGAGCAGGACATCTCCAACATCCACTCATAGCACCTAGAATGAGTCTCGTGTGCAACATTCAATGACGTCATTTTATGTGTCTATTTTTGTACTTCTTCATACCTTTACTATTATTTTTTTGTTTGGTTACTTTCTTCAGTATATAGGCTTACAAGTATTGACTCATTAACGGGTAGCCGTCTGTAAAACATCAGTGAATTGAATATGAAAACACACGGATATGAACGGAAGCAGTGATATTGACGAAACCTACTTCACCACCAACAACGGCAGCAGCAACAATGATAACAATCACCACTACTTCAAATATGAGCAGATGACATATATTTGTATATAAAACGGGAGAAAAAAAATCACATTTTAAACTTTGTCGACATAGCTTCGATATTATAATAGTGAGCACTACATTTTTTTTTTGGCGGGGGGGGGGGGGGGGCACGTGCCCCCTGTGCCCCCTAGATCCGCCACTAACTATAGGCCTGAGCCCTATATCGTTGGAACAAGTGAAATGACTCTTACGTCAAGGGATTGTTGCATCTTGTGATTGCAGCTAGCGCTGCACGTACCACCTCTGCCATAATACCTCTGCACGTACTAATTAAGAAACGGAATGGTATCTGTTTTTAGATTGATAAAAACTATCTCTGCTATCTCTGTTGAATGTCACCGTGGCGGTGCATATGCCAGCGACCTTGCTGAAACCTTTTCGTTTCCAGCTAGCCCTTCACCCATCAGCGTCCTACAAAAACCAACGGGAAACAAAAATTAAGAAGTGGTGTGCGCGTGATGCGTGTGCAGTGCTGCTGTATAACGTATATTTAGATCTTCTCATATGAGCGGATAAAGCTAGAGATGGATACAGGATTTACTTGTTTATGCATATTTGGGTTAAAGTGCCCATCCCTTCGTCGACACAGTATATATTAACCCCTTCATAACTGGAGTAGATTCTTCCGTAATCAATCATTATGCGTGTGTTGCAGAAGGTGGGTGTGAAAGGGTTAATTCGTTGAAAATCTCTTTTTCATTATGTATTACCGAACGGGGCTTTAACCCGCTTTCAGTCAACTTGATGACCTGTGAACTGCTTTGCTCTGTATGGTCCTTTACGAAAAACCTCATATTGGGAAAGTTTTATAATTGCGCTTTTCAGATTCATTCTCTGAATCAAAATTCAAGAGAATCGAAATAGTGTGAGCAACTTTCCATCAATAACGCAAAAAAGTAAAAATAATAATAAAAGAAGGTTGTGGTATGTTTGTTATTCATGTTGACGAAATAGTAAAACGGATATTCTCCCCCTACTTTTCATCTCTTGCCAAATTCATCGAATTTCTTTTATTTCATGTACAAATATGTGCCACGTTGGATTTGTGTGTGTCGAGGGAGGGCATGTCATGGCTATAATGTTTTATATTTTACTTGACTGCTAAGACAGAATGTATATGCGTGTAGAATATAAGTAGCCAGGTAAAATACGGCTACACCCCCCTCCCCCGATGGATTTGATTAAGAGGATAAAGTGCGAATCCAAGCCTTCTCGTCAACCACTGAGCCATTCGTTGACTTAGTCAGCAAGCAATGACCTACCATAATATAGTCGACTTTTGCAAGAATTTACAAGCAATATTTCTTGACCATTTTAATGTTCATGTCGGACAATATCATAAACAAGAAATATTCATGTGGTTAGTGCTATTTGATGCATTTTTTCCGTTCTTTAAGGTTTTTGCTTTTGTCCGGACACACAACTCCCATGATACAGTGTATCTTAAAAACAAGGACGCAGTGTGGTGTTTTGATTCATATACACTATACAGGCCTATATCATGATGTCCGGCACGGTTTCTAGTCGAAGGGCAGTATATGGTGTGGTCACGGGGGTTTCCTATAGCCTTCATGACACGAGTAATCAGCTTTCATATCCTGCGATTCGAATCGAAAATTGTACAATTTCCGAAACAATGTTCATTCTAATCGCCTGTCAACATCCATAATGCGCACAGTATGAAGCCCTATCCCGCTACGCTTCTTTATTAGCCGGTAAGAGGATGTCAGGAAAAAAAGTTAACAATCCAGTCAATTATTTATCTATTTATTTTTTCGTAAGATGAATTACTAGTGGTCAAGCTAGAAAGAATTCTGTTTTTAATTGATATACTTTATATTTCGTTAATGCGGGGCTTAGTTCCCATCACTCTTATACGGTGCGTCAAAGAGGGCGCCAGTCGCTGACGCAGTCCTGTGTCAGTAAAATAAAATTGTGGGGCAACGGAATGAACCATGTCCTTGTAATAAATTTTCACGGCCCAGTCGAGGCCTTTAGAAATCACCTTCTGTCCACAGGTATGATTTACAATAACCCTTACACTAGTCTTATGAGAAAGCTTGACCTGTTTTAGAACTACCTGCGAAATAAAGTCTATATTAAGAAGCATAGGATTTGATATCATGCAGTGACAAGTACAAGAGATGCCCTCATGCAGGAGGGTTTAATAGTAAAGCAGTGAGATTATTGAGGATGATAGTTAATTTTGAACATGGAGTTTTACTAAAGCTTACATGGTTTGAATGAACGATCATGAAAGTGAATTAATGGCGCATCAACCAGCGGTGTGCCTGGGAAAATGTTCTTCTGAGCAGGCCTTCCGGAAATAGTTAGAGTATCCTGATAGCATGCATTGGAGAAATCAACGGAATCTACGGGGTTGTCTGAAGAGGAAAGTGTTGGGGCCTAGAGCTGCAGTCATCTATGAGAATAGATACTCCTTCATTCCCATCCACCCTCCTCTCTTCTCTCCCCCTCTCTCCTCTCTCTCTCTCTTTCTCTCTTTCTTTATACCCGTCTCTTCCTTCCCTCATTACCACACACATAGAGGAGTCTCTTGACTGTCAAGACGTGGGGCGGGATGGGGCTCTAGGCAGCACGACATCCGATTTCAATTAATAAATTTCTTGGAAAAATCTGGGTGCTTGCAATGGGAATTGTGTATATATTAGGGGTGTCTGCTTCGTACCTTGTGCTTCCCAGCCACTGGCTCCTTCACTGGATCTGCCCCTCTGCCTAGTTTCACTGTCTCAGACTAAACCTCTGTTTCTCCTTCTCAAGGTCGTGCTTTGTCGTAACAATAAATTATTGTAACCCCCCCCCCCCAATGATATTATTTGCTAATGAAATACGTTTGTAATAGATACCTGTATAGAGGTAGTATGGCTTACTGGATATAACTCTCCGGACTGTGAACCACAAGGTGCGAGGTTCGAACTCTTGTCACAGCACTGATGTAATTTGACAAGACATTACTCTACATTTGCAATACATAAATTAATTCCTTAATTTTGAGCGCTGTAAAAGGGTGACAAAATATGCCAGACCTGAGCGCTGTACAACAACCCACTATTGCTATGACTTCCATTATTATTCAAGGATGGAAATGTTATTGATACAATTTTTCTTCACTATATAGATTCGATCATCGCTCCACCTTTTTAATTGACATCTGTTGTAGGTCTACTATACGTTATTTCATGATGCAAGACGGATAAAAACGCGGCGCCTGCCTCTGTTTGCGTTACTTCGACGACAGTTCGAACACGACATAAACACTGCCCTCCTGCGTCACCACACAAACTTCTACCATCTATGAAAGAGACAGAAGAGGAAACAGAGGACAGATATTACCTCTCTTGTAACTTTCTAGCCGGATGTTTGGACAGCAAGAAAACAAGGGCACGATGGCTCTCAGGAAAAGATTCAGACGAGAGGTGAAGATTGCTCTACGCGTCTTGGCAGACGATCAGAAAATATCGGGAAATGAAAAACCTTGATTTTGTTTACATCTGTTTCTCAAATCTAGAAGATTAACGATTTTACCTAAAAGAACATTGAGAGTAATGGTTTACAGATATGTAAAGACAAACAAAATCCTATCTGTATCACTATTTTATATTTCGGACTTGGAAAATGCTCCCCTCGTGTGACATTGTTAACAGAATTTGAACAAGTTTCTGAAATATGTTTTCGGTAAAGTCTTGCGTGACCAAATTCTCAGATTCCCGTCTCACGATAGGTGATTGCCGTGGCTTTGCAAGAGTTCACGAGGTAGAGAGGGCAAGAAATTTACAAAAAACGTCAACACAAAAAGAAAGACCGCTAGAAATATGAGTTTCTTTACGATTATCAATTCAATCGGATTCTGTATGCGCAGTATGCCTCGACATACATAATAATTATTAGGTCACGCCATACTTTCAGATGCGGTTAAAGAAATGGAAACATGAACCCCAAAAGACCTTCAAACAGAATATTGAGAAAGTAAAGTAAAAGGATGACACTAATAAGAGCAGGTAATACGAGGAAACATAGCCGGGTTAGCGATAACATGCTGGCAAAATACTTGAATGCGGCAAACGAAACTTCTTGTCGATTTCCGCGGGAAATATATCGAATCCGAAGTAGCTAATCACCAGGGAATCTATTAACAATAACAACATGATCTTTTATTGCAATCTAATGCAGTAATCAGGAGAAGAAGAAAAAAAAAAATCAATAAATCAGGGGTTTGGTTTGAATGATTAAGGAAACAGTAATATTCGTTTGCGTCAAGGGGTGACACGTGAAAAATGAGCTTATAGAGAAGTGGTCGAAATATTAAAGAGGGTTGAAAAAAGGTTAGAGAGAGTGAGAAAGAGAGGAAGAGACAGAAAGGGAGAAAGAGAGGAAGAGAGGAAGAGACAGAAAGGGAGAAAGAGAGATGAGGAGGGGAGAAGGAGAGAGAAAGAGAAAAGTGTACATCTGAGAGATGAAAAGTGAAGTACAACTCTTGTATATAGAGACAAAACTATAAATTCTAGTTTAATGTCCTGTCTTAAAATTTGGAAAATTGATATTCTTTCTTTATGGAATCAAAACAATGTAAAAGAAACTAAATGATTCCCGATATCCCGACCTCGTTTAGGGTATACAAGAGTAAGAAACGATGTAAAACCAAATTATATGGGTAAATGTTGTGATTGTAGTCCGCAATTCGTGCATTGTTACAGAAGTATAAAACAACGAAAATTAATGTGGTCTTCAAAATAAATAGGCCTAGTTAACAGAACCGATGACTACATTAAGGTTTCTACATTGATATTGGGTCTGACCCTTTTAAGGTGAAAAGTGCAGTCAAGGCGATGTGATGAATATACTGTCCAAACATCAGGAATATATTACCAATATCAAAACTAAATCTATGTTCTAGCAGGTTTCCTATCCAGTCAGTACTATACCCGTCATGTGATATACGGTCGGACCCTGGGAGAATTTCGCGAACTTCAGGGACGCCCCTGTGAGGGTTGGGGAAATATGTATAATAATCATGCAAGTTTCATTACCGTTCGCTTTTCGTCGTACAATTTCCTTTGTAAACTGAATTAGGTTGGCTTAGTTATATATCATGACAAACTTTAAGCAATAATTCACTTGCCTGTTTGCGTCGGCCTGGATAATTGTATTCAACCAAATAATCTAGACTCTTTTATCTCACTTGATTGAATGACTTTGTGTGTACATCAATGACAAAAATTGTTCTGATTTGGCGATTGAGATCGGGGAGTCTACAGGCTTGCAAAGAAAAAGAAGATTTTTGTTGTTGTTGGCAGTTTTGAAGTATGGATTCCCTGCAGTTTGTACCTGAAGGCAACTAAAATTGAAGGCTGACAAAGTAAAGGTTTCCAATACAAATAATTGACTTTCGGCTAGACCGTGACCTTGACCCTTTAAACACATGCCCTTTATGTTAATTCGAATTATTTAAACAAAAAACGAATTCTGAAGTTAAATTGCGTGAACTGTCAAAAATGCGGGTCTGTTATAGCTGTTATAGTTATGTATTGTGAATGATTTTATCAATAAAAGCGGATTTTGCTGTCGTAAATATGTTGTGGTATTACTGTGTTCATTCAACTCTGCTGGATTTATTGAACAGCATTGAACCAAAATGATTTCAAGAGCAACACCTTTGCATTTTACGTGGTGTATATTTTGGCTGGCACAGGATCAACATGATCAATGCACAACATCTACGAGTGAGACATTACTCAGACACAGTGTGCCAGCATCTAAGATTGAAGCATTATCATATTGTTCTTTATTTTCGATTACATACTCGTGAATGGGAGGGATATGCATGTAAGAATGGTATAAGTTATTCCATAATGTACTCTCAACTAGCTGGCTATTCAGGATCGTGAGCTATTACAGTTTTCCATAATTATATACAGCCTTAATATAATTTTTCTTTAATTTTTCTTTAACGACAGACCTGTATCTACGATTTTACTGGTAACAGGAAATGTACATCATGGGACGTTTTTGTTTTCTTTGTTTACGTTGCGTTGTAGAAATTAACCGAATAATAGGAAACATACTGTATAGTTGGCCGACAGACTACAAGATTGACATCCCACTTGATCAACAATGTCGGTCTCATGTACCCTCAGAAAAATTGTCAGAAGCCAACCCTTAGATAACTTATTAAAAAAGCCCACGAGACCGTCTGTCTTTCACCCTGGCTGTAGCTATGATGACAGCTTATAACCATGTCAGCAGAACAGTATTACGCAATATCATGCACATCGATAATTGGTTAATGATATGTGACATCATTATAGTTTTGTTCCCGAAAGAGCTACTTTCTTCTTCCCATCACTAATTCGACTTAACGACATCGCAGATGGATGTCTGACTCTCTCTGTTGTCTCTCGAGGGCCTAAGAAAGAAATTTCCGAGCGAAATTATCTATTAACACACATATAACAAAAGAATTAAGGTAGCTTTCGAGGTTAAAGCTGCAGACAAAATGGGAGATTGAATGGAATATCCTGTGTTTATGACTAACATACAGGTAGGAAAGGTGACAGGAAACTTGTGTAAGTGAAATCAAAGTTTGTTAATTTTAATAGGCCTTTTACGCAGTATTTGGATTCTTATTAAAACAATGAAAGGATTTGCATGATGACAGAAATACAACCCCACGAAGAGGCTTCTTGTGCCTGTTCTTCCAGTCTCAAACACGGACAAGCTCTAGTATTCCAGTTACACGACGAGATATACACGAGACCAAGTAAAAGACAGAAAGATTGTTTTTTTTTAACAGGAAGGGTAAGAAGATGGAGAAGATGGCAAAGAAGAAGGAGAAGGAGAAGTAGTAGTAGTAGTATAAATAGTAGTAGTGGTAGTGGTAGTGGTAGTAGTACTAGTAGTAGTAGTAAAATAACAAGAAGAAAAAGGAGAAGAAAACTATCTTGAATGGAAAAGATTTCATCTATCACCAACTGGCGGATTGGCGATGTGACTGAGGTATAAGGTCCCGTTATTCAATGTGTAGTATCTCTCAGTTAATAAAATGAAAAGCGTTGTAAAGAGAGTAACGTAACAATTCATTGTAAATAAGCTTTTCAGATTTCATGGGTCATTCTGTCAAGCTACAATTGTTATTACTATGTTTTCATTTTATAGTATCATTGTACTCTTTGTATTTATGTTCCATTTAACTAGACAAATTAATAGAAATTTAAAAATCAAATCAAACTATCTCTGTCTCTCATCTCTCTCTCCCTCATCTCTCTCTCTCTCTCTCTCTCCCCCCCTCTCTCTCTCTCTCTCTCTCTCTCTCTCTCTCTCTCTCTCTCTCTATCTCTCTCTCCTTCTCTACCTGATTGCCTCCCTGTCTCCAACTCTTTCAATTCTGCAATTCAAAATGTCATGCCATCACCCATCGTTGGTACCCCCTAAACTAGTGATATGTTACATCTTTTTAAATACAAAATAAACTACATAAACAAGCAAACAGGTTCCAAGCATTGTGAGTTTATTATACGCCTGCAAGCAAATTCACATTATTATCTCAGAAGCAAGTCATGATTTCAGGCACACTGCATGTTTTGTTAATTTCTATAATTCAAGACAAAAGTAATTTTAGATTTCCCCATGAAAAATCCGTTATATGGTGCAATAGTATTTATACCAAAAAACGTACTCCCGTAATATTACAACGCATACAATTTTTTTTTCTATCTTTCTCAAATCAACGCTAACATCCTCTAGATTCAATTTAAAACAAAGAATTTTGTAATTACCGAATACATAACTTCTAAAGATACAAAGAGGTTAATTATGCCTACCGCAAGCGAAAAAGTATCAGTTCCATTACCATCATAAAGATTTAAACTAGAGAAATATTAGTAAATATAGATTTTCACGATGGGAGTATAAATGTAATTGTTTTAAAAGTTTTCAGTATAAATCGTATATCAAACCAAACCAATCAAAGACGGCACAGCAGTCATTACCCATCACCAGTAATAGTTATCACAGTAAATTCAAGATTAGGTATTAGTTAATATGTTTTTTTTTATTGAATGCAGGATTAGGATTAAGGAATTAGGATTTGTATGACAGAGTTGATGTCTTTTTCAAGTTGTATGTACCCATTTTTCATGCAATTACGTGTGTAGTTGCATGAGGCTTATTATTTCATAACATAGTATTTGATCCTGCTTCTTGTCCCGAATAGGAGTGGCTGCAGGTGTCATTATGATTTTAGGGTCGGCATGGGCAAAAGAACAACTTATAATATTATTTTCAGTATGCTATACCAAAACTATGTAACAATCTCCCAGAGTCTCTTAAATGTTGTCCTTCACTACATCAGTTTAAATCCAACTTAAAAACATATCTGTTTCGATCATGATAGTCTTAAATCATAAAGAACAATGAAAATGTTGTAATTGATTTGGTAATTGTATGTCATAAACGGTGAAAGCTCAATATTTGTCATGTCTTTCTCCTCTCTCCCCCCCCCCCCCCCCTCTCTCGTATCTAAGCGGCAATAGACAATTATGTAATATTATTCCTTCTACTCTTCCCAAACCCTTTCATGATCCACCACGCCTTCTCCTTCGTAAGCCATTCTAGTTATCTTCCATGCCTTCGCTTTCGTATGCCATTCTCTACTCATCGCCCACGAACATCCCATCTCCGTCCTTTTCGAGCAAGTCGAGGAACTTTTTCGCCAACTCCTCCTTAATGCGTTCAATAGCATCAGCAACTCGCTTTGCCTTGGTTTCGGGCTGGTAGTAGCAGAAGAAGATCTTGACACGTGTGTGTTGGACGACCCCAGGTTGAGGAAACGCTCCGTACTCCGCGTCAGCGTTGTCTTTATGCAGCCCGACATGCATGGTGTCGAGTTCCAAGAACTCGGCCGTGTCAGTCATCCCGCTTACCTGCACAAGACAAAAGAGATAATATAAACTTGATCGCTAATACGCCGCACCCATTCTGGACTGTAAAAGTGTAACAAATATTAAACTCCACAATTTAGTTTTTAAGCAGAGGATCTTCCCATTTTTGGCAAGATTAGAGTTTCAATGCAATATTGTTCAACGCAACATTGTGACACTTTTAATTGTTCCAAAATTTAGGGAAAGCAGATAATTCCCTACATGTATATTGCGATAAAAGCGTGAATTTTATGCATTATTCGAGGAATGAAAAATTGAGAAAAACACCAACATCAAAACAAACAAATTTGGTTGGTTTACTATCAGTTACGTCATTGATGGGGGCTCTTTCTAACATAAATCAATATGTCATCTTTTCTTTGGCATTTCAAGGAGTTCTTTTTTAATTTTATATATAAATAATTTCAACCATATCAAGGGCGCACCGGTTTCAATTAACAAGGTTGTTTATAAAGGGATTGTGGGATGGGGCGGAGCATCTTCTTTATGGTGTGGTATATGACACGGCCCCCTATCGTTGGGTCTGTTTTCCTCAAAGTATGAGACTGCGGATTGCATCAGAAACACCTCCTCTGCCCCCCCCCCCCGAGCGAATCAGTGGATCATGTCACCAACAAATAATACCCTTAAGAAAATACATCGATCTGTAACAGGTGTGAAACTAATGATAACGTTCGATTAGGCGGCCCACGTGCAACATCCCCCCTCCCCCATTCCCATTTCTACTCCTTGAGACTTACCTTCTGACAATTATCAAAGTATCTAACGAGGTAAAAGCTCGAGTCGGTAGGAAGGAAGATGGGGTGCATAGGGGAGGCGTCATTCCGGCAACAAAAACGAATCAAAGTGTACTCGCTCGTATACTCCCCTGCTGGCAAAATACCATTAGCCTTGTTTGTTGACGTGTCATCGTCATCATATTTCAGGTATCCGCTATCAAAACCTAGAGTATCATAACACGTAGGAGATGAACAAATAATATCATTTTTTGACTAATTTGGACTTTCATCCTTAACTCATAACAGCGTTTGAAGAGAAAAAATGACGTTGGTATCCAAGGTTGTATCGGGAAGATACACCATACACTCAATCATAGTTTCAGCGATTTCATAACTTGACACTCCAGCAATAATTATGGCGTGTAAAGGGACTTTTATTCAAATAAATTTTAAACATATTAATTATGTCTCTCTAAACTACACCGATTAGTACACAATGCAGATGGTGGTTCTACGGTATAGAACATTTATTGCTGTAAACCGTTCCTATATCTTACCGTTCGGGCATGTGTTGCCAAACTGATAGATGCAATAGCTCCCTGGCATCCATTCCCATGATGTCGTCGACGACTGTGCCACACTCTTGACGCAGTAGTATACCTGGACCGACTCCATGAAGATATTGTCACTCAAATGCTGAGTCTCTTTCGACCACCAATTCGCTCCTAATGGTTGCGTCATCTCCAGTCTGTTGCCTTCATCCCATGTCAGGTAATCAGTGTTAGGGCACGTTCCCCCATTCCTGGCCGGCTTGGCCAGGGCGTATTGCCCATCTGGCCACGTTAGAGGTATACGAACATCCAGATCTGGAAAATGTGGCCAGTAAGATTGGACAGTCTCATATTAATTAGTCACATCATTACATCCGTTTTCGATGTTCTTGCTGTATATATTAAAGTCGATTGACATTTAACATGTAATGCATGTATATTAATGGAATTCACTTGATTTATTTAAACGTACTACGTATAGCACCCACCTGATTTGTTTAAAAACATACTCCTATTCGATGAAGCAGGATAAATCTGATATTACAAAAGTACCTTGCACTAACTGATTTAAGAATACTAATAGGCTACTTAAAAGCGCACGTTCAATGATACTTTGAATATTTAGGAAATTGTTGACTTAATCGGTCGTTTTTGCAGTGTGGTTAAATACAAAGAAGAAAAACAGCCATCATACATTCGTCCTTGTTTTCACGAAGTGACGGTAGTGAGGAAAATCGTAACGCAAAGTGAATGCAATTTTTTTTCACTACCGTCACTTCGTGAAAACAGCGACGCATTTAATATTGAGCAATTTAACACTTTGAATTTGTGGATGTAATATTCACAACGTTTCCCAGCGTATTTGTCAAAACATGCATTTTGTTTTCCTGTATAGGGAAAATGTGATAGGCGTTAGAGTCAATATTGAAGAGTGGAGTTTGACAGTTAAAGTGATTTTGTGTTTAAAACTTCCACTGCATATTGCTCAAGTCAGTAGCCCATGGACGGACGTGTCCACGGTGTCCTTACCTGTGCTCGCAGCGATCTTCTTATATTCAATGTATCCTTTGTAAGCCTTCAAGATGTTTGCGGCAATCAGTGGCCTTTCCCATCCTACGGGACACAGCGTTCCTTCGTGAGATGCCTGTGTGGTCCAGTACTTGTCATCCGCCAGTAATTCGTTCAGTCCGAGCAGTTTGAGGCTGATGGGCTCTATAAAATATCATAAATGAATTATTAATCATACATACGACAGCCCACGTGTGTGTATGTGTGTGTGTGTGGGTGGGGATGGGGGGGGGGGGGGGGCTACTAACATGCGTTGATCAGGTAGGACTATCACCTCTTATAGGGACAACGTCAAACATTGGACAGATTTTTTTGGTAACTACTATGAAAATGATGATGGATCCTAATCAAATGGTTGGTTGAGAGCGAACATGTGACCAGGCATCTGTTTGTCGTAACACGTGACCGTTCACTAGCAATGTTTCATAACTGGCCATTAAATCATATGACTAAAAGTTGGAAAGTCAAGTCCACATCAGTGTGGGATGGGGGTACTGAATCAAACGTCAATGATCCCCGTCACTACTACTTTGTTCTATATAATATTATGTAATAAAAATATCACATCACATCTTCATCTACATCTTCGGACATTGGACAAATCTTACTACCGCCCTCACTGAATCAATTATTGTCTACTACTGACCGTGCAAAGTCTCACTGCCCACTTTGTAAGTTGTATACTGGCTCCCAAACTTCTTCTCTGCAGACTTGTCCTCAGTGAATTTATCCATGTTCACGGATATCGATGCAGAGGCGATTTTGTAGTGTCCTTCTAAACTCAAGCTATCCGATCTCTTTTCAGGGAGGAAGCGAAAACGAGTCGTTGGTAAATCATGTAACAGTTTTGCTTTCATTGACGAAACCCTGATGCCTATTTTTTTAATTTGTCAATATTGAGAAGTTAAACTTTGTTGAACCTTTCCCCTAATTCTTTTGATGTTTGTTTCTTGTTAAATTATCAATGATTTAATGTGCTTCAAGTCCACTATTATTTTTTACAGATAGATAAAATAATTCCGCCTAATTGATATTCTTTTGTGCTCGTGCGTGCCACATTTCTTTTTTAAATAGTTTTTAATGAAAGTGTTCAATGGATATTTTTTATAAATTTCCCTGTACATTAAATGTGAAAATTATGTTTTAACCAATAGGACAGAAACATACGAGCATGGTAAGTTTTGGAAAGTATGATTGAAACACTTTAATTATCAACTATCTTGCATTCCAAAAAATTCAAAGATTACGTTATGGTACACTAAAATCGCCATCCTTGAAAAATACGTCTATCCTTCGGTGATCAAAATCCATAATAAGGATGCAATCACATTCTTGTGTTACCCTTAAATCTTGAAGCATGTCTTGTTGGAGCTTGTTTCGTATTCCATATCAGCAAAAATCAATATGGAGACCGTATAAGACAATAGATAGATCCTAGGAAACTGCAAGGTGATAATACTATAATAACAATAATTATCTACCTGTTCTGATGCCAGTTTGACGAATGAGGATCGGGTTGCACGATAGGTTGTACCAGAACGAATCCCCATCTGAAGCTCCGTCACAACGTGCTGTGTTTTTATAAGGAATATATATGTATATGTATAAATTGTACGAAATAACTCGTTGCTTTAAAAAAAAATTATTACAAAAAAGCACGTAGTTTGGGGCCCGTGTGGATGCACTCGTGAGTAATACGAAACTTTAAGTTAACTAAAAGTTACAAACCATGACATAGCGCTATAACTACGAGCGGGGGGGGGGGGGGGGAGGGGGCTGGGGTTTCTCATTAGAGGTAATGTTACGTGAGAACGCAATTAATTCCGCGGATAGGCCAGTTTGCAGTTAAAATGAGTGCTCTCCCAACATTAACTTGGAATACGCGTTGTGTCGGTCCCTTGTGAACCCTCGTAGTGGTCAGTGGATCGTAGTTTATAACTATACGAGGTTTATATATGACGGCATGTAACTATGTAGCATACATACATGTAGTGTATGGGCGTGGGAGGGGGGCAATAGAGGCACTTGCACCCCAGTCATCTTCTGTTTAAATGTAGATATAGACTTGAATTTTTACTTTGCCACCCTAACATTTTACTTGACCTTATATGTTCCAATTCTCGTTTTTTGTTTTGCTCTCGTGTCGATATTGCTTCTTTTGAAATACATTCTACCAATGGAATCATGATGTAATACTTTTTTTTTAAATCCTGCTCTTTACTGACTTACCGTTCCCCATTTATCAATAAAGTCCATATAGTTCTTCTTCTGGGATTCATACGCGACAGGTAGTGCGCAGACGTCAGCGTAGAAATTGCGGGTAATTTCAAACTGATCAGCCCGAGCCAGCTCATCCAAGTATCGGATTGTGCCCAGGTTCTGTATCGTCTGCTCAGTGAAGTACACGTAACCCTCTTTCTTTTCGTCCTCCGAAATTTGCTTATAATCTGTCTCAATTAAACAAAAATAATACAGAAGAAATATGACAGACGTGCTCATTCTACGTTCCTTGGCAGTGTGCACCCTTCCCAATATTGATAAAATGAAATTTATACCAGTATTTTATACGAGGTTCAAGCGGGCCTATACAAACATTGTTTTGTATGTCCCCCGCCATAACTTTTTTCCTACCTAGCAACAATTAATGTATGCAATTCGTCTTCTGACCATTGAAATACAATTATTCGTAACAGGTGAATAAAATAATTTGTAACGAGGCACTTAACAGAGATGTGTACATTAAATTTGATTACATTACGAAAATGATCTTTTGGTAGAATATGGAATATGGACTTTTGGTAGAATATTGTTTCGCTATCACTGAGTGGTTTGGTCTTGATAACCCAGTTCCACCGAAGTAGCCGAGAGCAGACCAACAGAAGACGAGCAAAACTTTACGTTACGTCAAATATATAAGAATTGGTTGGTTTGAAGTCGTTTTGGCGATGTGAGTGAGATATTATGATAAAATACATGTAAAACATCACTGTAAGCGCTACCATTCTCCAGATTAAAATCATTATTATCAATGAAGCGTGATCCGAGATCGTGATAATTTGGGTTAAGTGTTATTTAGGGCTAGAGATTGATTGATTGACAAAGGTACTTGGAGCATAGGCACGTAATGCGGCACCCATTAACATCGTTAAACTTCTGTCAACTTCTTTATGATCAAATGTTTATCCATCTCGAATAAAATTTTGACAAGGGGACCTGGAACATCGGCACGCAATGCGGCACTCATTAACATCTTCAAACTTCTGTAAAGTTCTTTATGATCAGATGTGTATCTCCAATTAATTTTTCAAATTTGTCATTCATGAAGTCATGACCGATAATTGAACGAAATTGTGTTTCTTACCGTGACTGCCAGCAAACTTGACCGAAGCAAAGACAGCATCCAAGGAAGCTGCAAGGTAAAATGGGAAGGCATACCATTTAGTTGATTGAAAGGCTGTTTTCAATATCACCCCCCCCCCCCCTCTTATGACTCTTGGACATTTTTGCATTTATAAATCTACTGATTGATACATTGATTTAGAAAATTGAAATCAATAATACTTTCCTAGTGACAAACGGTACAAATACCTTCAAACATTGAGTAGAATAGATCTAAATATTAGTTGGCAAATTACGAGTTATCGGAAAACTTGTCAAAATTTGGCTCTCCAGGAGATTGGCATCGTATCGATTCAAAAATACGGAAAAAGGACAATTTTCTAAAATTGTATGACACCAAACCATTGATGAACAGAAATGACTGAGGTACAGAGCTTTTCTTTTTAAACGAGCTCACCAGATTCTTGTACTTTTGATGAGAGAGTCTTGGCATAGCTTTTCGTTCCGTGGAACGTCGATTTCTCCTTCGTGGTAAAAGCGCTGCTTCGTTGCAGGAACTCCGTCTCATCTGGCACACGGTACTGGTTGTCCTTCGACTTCTTCCCCAGGTCGTAGGTGAGCTCGAAGATGTTCCTGGAGGCAAGAAGTCCAGGGTCGACTCCGCCAGAGTTCAAGGAGTCTCCTTCCGGGTTGCCCATGATGAAGTTGTACCCGACACCGATGTAGTTCGCGCTGTTTGGGATGGGGAGTTGGGTATTGCCGAGTGGTAGTCCTGCTAGGAGCACGACGATACCAACGACAAAGACCAACATGCCTCTGCATGACATTGTAGTGCGTGTTGCTATCATTATTGTAAGCAGACTTGATCTGAAGAGTTAAAGGTATAAGGCTATTCAATATCTAGAAGTGAAAGTCATGGTGGTTAAATTGTGCTTAAATCAAGCCAAATATGCTGAGAGACACATAACACAACGATACCGGTCACCGTCTTTAAAATGATAAATACAAACTCAAATAAGAAGCGATGATATTCTAAGAATATACCATTATGTAATGGTAACAAACTTTTTCTTTTTGTCGTTCAAACTTTGCCAGAACACTTAAAATTCTTAATAGAATTGATCTCTTTTTCGATTCAAACTTCGAGATAACCAAAAGTTTTCACATCTACAAAGTTAAGAAAATAAATTAGATATCACTTTTCAGTGGCGAAGCGTGGACCCAACTACTTGGGGGCGCTGGTGTCAAGTAGGGTCCTCGAAAATATGAACCAGAAGGGAACCAGAATGAGAGAGGAGAGTGAGGGGCGTTATATCATTTTCTGTTCACATTGTCGTTTCCCTCTTCCTTGCTTTATCTTTTTTGTTCACTTCAATTTTTTTTAACGAGAGTAAGCATTGTCGGGATAAGCTATATGTCGCACTTGTACTATGTCAATTGTGAGATTTGCAATGTTTATCAAGGAGACATTTACTGGTGGTTCCTAGAGGATCAAACCTCTCTCTCTCTCTCTCTCTCTCTCTCTCTTTCTCTCTTCCTCTCTCTCTTTCTCTCTCTCTCTCTCTGTCTCTCTTTCTTCCTCTCTCAGTCTCTGTCTTTGTCTTTCTGTCTGTCTGTCTTCTCCCTCTTTTAATATCTCTCTATCACTCTCTCTCCCTTTCTCTACCTCTCTCTGTTTCTCTCTCTATCTCCATTTTGGTCTTTCTGTATGGCTATCTGTCTCTCCCTATCTCTAGATCTCTCACCATTTTCATTCTCTCTTTCTCTCTTTGATACGCAGATCGAGCAGGCCATCTTTGATCTAGGTTGGTACTCCTATACTGTTAAAAAAAAGATGCCCCAGTTAGTATTTGGGGTTAAAGATACATCTATTTGCAAAAATGATAGTCCAATTGTTTGTGCCCCATGATATGATCCCATCAGCACATCACGTTCTCAGGTGTTTTAAGACGTTGATATTTCGTAAAATCTGCCTTTTCACTCATTTCAATAGATTTATCAAATGGAAGTAATAGTCGGATTATTTGTAAGCTAGGTGTGGTGGTTGATTGAATGATTTAATATTGGCCAATTTGACTTTATAGAAATCCTTACATGACATTCCATCACATTTAGAGGAATATTGTCAGGAAGTCTGACAATAATATTGAAAACCAATTAAAAATTTAGCTTAAAAGAGAGAAAACCCGCTAGTTTGCGATTATTCCATGTTTACAATTCACACCGACTTTGTAGTTTATGGTTATTTGTGATTTTTTTTTCCGCAGGCATCGTTCCAGCATTTCAATAGAATTATCATCAATTACCTTGACATTTTGTATTTTACAACATAAACGCATCAGCTTTGTGGTTCAACACAGTGAAATGCTCCCAGGCACCATGACCTATGAGGTACAAACATTATAGAAAAGCATGGAGGATTCATTCGTTCCGTTCTTATGATGGAATACTTCATGCTTTTCAGTACAATATCGTTGTGTTCGTTTTTTATGGTCAATAGTACATTTGAAATGTTAAAACAGGCAATTGTAGAGAATATCGATAAACCTATACGTATCAATATTGATGGGACAGAGCACTTGACTCGTTGCAGGATAACTGCGTCCTTCCTATCCTTCTGCAAAGGTTATCTTAATAAATGTCAGTTTCAGACGAGGCGTAGTTTTGATGGCGTGTTTATACCTGCCCTTAATTACCTGTAAGGTAAAGAAGCTTATATGCCAACACCTCAGCGCAATGTTTGCACTATGCATTTTTGCAATCATTTATTTATTCTTAAATGTAGCTCTCAGAAGGCGCTGGAAAGACTACATCAGTCGTCCTGCCACAGCAAAATGACGCCACGTGTGCAACGGGAAAAACACGATACAATTTCTTCTACGTTTTGCCCCACCATGTTGCGTACGTCATTGTTGTTGTATGTGTTGCTGTTGTTGCTTTATTGTTGTTGTTGATGATGATGATATTTGGCCTTGACCAGCCTTGGTTCTTGATTAGATATACGGCGTTTAATCAAAAGCAACAACAAAAACAACAACCACTGAGACACTTTAAACTGACTCATAATTTCATAATTTTATTGGAAATGTGTTACACAGTGTACTACCTCAAGTAAGTTATGAGACCAAACGAAAAATTTACGCCAAACTGCAGGAGTCCTTGCTGCACGAAACGCTTTGGTTACAAAATAATGACTTGATTCCCAATCATATTTTTTTTTAGATCCATGATATTCATGTATATACATTTTGCAGATCACTTTATCTCATTATCATTTTACATTCCTTTGTTACAGTATCTTAAAGGTACTAATGTCCCATTTGCAGGCAACAAAATTGAAAACGTTAAATTCCAACGGCATTTGAAGATTATACTAATTGAGAACTTCCTTAAAAAAAGGGGGGCTTGAAAATGTCCTTTAAGTGGGAAAATAACGACCATTAGTTGCTCGAATCTACTTTAGTGATTGCAATCCATTTAGTAATAGTCCTGATTTCCAGACCCTTGTACAGAATGGTCTTACGTTTTGTGCTGCGCAAAGATTCAATCAGTTTCATTTTGGACATTACTAAGAAGTGGGTTATTGATGTAGACAGATGCTCATGTACCCTTTTCAACTCATTTTCTGTATGCTATTACCAAAGAAAAAAAAGAAGTCAGTCCGTCACTCAAAAGTGTCTGACAGTGAAATCTAGAAAGAAAAACGGGTTTCGTCGCATATTTTGAATATGAGGACACTGCTAACGTTTATATTTTACAGATAGAACATATTACATGACGAAATTATTCATAATTCCTGCAAAGTTCTACATAATATGATGTTGTCTGCAAATGGGACATATTGATACCTAATAAGGCAATGAGAATATTTTTTGTCATCATTATTAGTTGCACTTTGAACCTCATCTTCATAAAATGTATTCGGTAACGAAAGACCCCACTTACTTGTGACCCCAACTAGGAGTTCTATTCTTCATCATGCCAAAGTACATGCATCATGGCAGTCACGTCATGGGGTATTGAAGTTAATAAAAGAAAATTGAATGCACCAAGAAAATATCGTCTATTGCCGAAGGATTATCAAAGTCCACAAAGGTAGCTCTGGTTATTTCACTCGTTCTTTCCCATTTTTCATCTCTCTGTTTGTCTGTCTATTTGTTTGGTAATTTAACACCACTTCCCCTCTATATCTCTCTCTCTTTCGCTCTCTCTCTCCCTCTCTCTCTATCTCTCTCTCTATCTCTTTTTTCTCTCTTGTCCATGCGTTTCTCTCCAGGGTATTCGGTAATCCAGTCTGAACGTAAAGTCTAGGGGTGGGCCACTGGTCTTGACTAGGTGGATGAGCGAGCGGGAGGATATGGAAAGGGAATCGTCCATCTTTGTCCTTGTTGTTCTTCCTTTTTCTTTCTTTCTTCTTACTTTCTTCTTTCTCTCTCTCTCTCTCTCTCTCTATCCTTCATCTCCCTCTCCTTGTGTTCTATGACGGGCAGGGGGGCTTGACCCAGTATTCCCGATGGCTAGGTCATGGAGCCACTGATAGCTCGAAGAACATTGTCTATCCCAGTTGTGCTATCATTGACATTATATGAATCCAATTATTGTATTTTATTTCTGCATTTTCTCTTGCTTTTTGCACTCTATCATTCATTGCACATTTCACTTGCCTTGAACCCGAGTAGATACACGGACCTGGTTATACTTGTACAAGTTCGTGCATTGCTTTACTTTTCCTTGAAATAAAGAAATTAGTACAACAACCATAAAATAGAAAATAAACAAAATGATACTTTTTGCCAAATATTTTTTTTTAAGTGAAGAAATAATTGCAAACGCTAAGCCACCGAAAGTAGCGTTACTTTTCTTTTACAATTAGGTCAAGGTTATACAATTTTTTTTAAAGTCTTCAAAACATTAATTCTAAGCGAATTATGAAACAGCCGAAAATAGCTATCCCGGGCATCTTCATGAAGGTTCGTAGTACCCAGCATAACAAAAAACAACATAACAAACGAAGAACAACAACAAAATAGAAGAATTAGTCAATTTTGTCAGTAAATAATTAATCAGTCACTCACTCAGCCAGTCAGTCATTAAGTGAATCTACAAATTGAGTGTCAGTGGATATCTGTCCCCCTATTATATACATGTACAGTAGTTGCTGTTTCTTTTGACCCACGTACATGGGGTACTGCTGGAGCTTGGCCAAAGGAACATAATTTAATTCTAGATGACACGATATACGGCTGTACAATGCTACCCCGGGCATCTTCATGAAGATTCGTAGTGCCCATCATAAAATTTAAAAAAGCAACAAACGACAAATTAATCAATCACTCAATTAGCAGTAAATAATCAATCAGCCATTAACTCATTAGCCCATAAGCCAATCTGTAAATAAGTAATTTAGTGAAACTACAGATTGAACTTCGGTGGATATTTTCCCCTATAAAGTTGTTGTTTCGTTTTACCCAGGTGAATGGATTCTGCTTGAGCTTGACGCAAAGGATTATGATTAAATTTAGATGGAACGATATACGGCTTTACAACATCTATTTAGTTCTATTTGAATGGCTCAGCCTTTATCCTTTCAGTGACTCGGGTCCAGAAACAAAATTTCGGAGAATGGATAATTTGTACAAAATGGAGGATAAGTTCTTACCTCGAATGCTCCAAAGAACCGTCCTTGCCCGATAAATGATGAATGTAGAAAAAGCTTTGCAATTATATATCTGTGATTGATCAAGCGTGACATTTTTTCTTTTACAAAGTTGAATCAGTGCCCTTTAACAACGTCGAGTAAATATTTTACGCAAACTTATTTCTTCATTTATCATAAAACGCAGTGAAAACTATTTTTTGATGAATTGTTGTTCAGATAGTTTGCTAAACAATATCTAATGGTCGGGATGATATGACACTGAAACTAGTTCAGGTTTAACACTTTTTATTTACAGTAGATCATATAATATCCAATAATCAGAACAAGACAGGAGATTATCTTTTAAGACAAATCTCTCAAACTGTTCTTACTAAGGTTACAGCCCAATAAACTGACTACCAGACAGCACAGTATTAACCGACAGCCCACTAAGCCGACATTTCGGTCTCAAGTACATTCTGAATTTTTTGTTAGGTTTCATGTTGGTTTCGTGGGTTGTCGTCTACTTGGATGTCCCTCATATCTTTACTTCACGTACCAACATGAAAATAATAGCCAGAGGCATATTAGACAATTCGCGTTATAAAATAATGTCTATAAGCTTGAATAATACATAAATGTTATGCAAAGATTATTTATTGATTAAGTCATTTGAAGAAGAATTGAATCATCCTCGATTTTTACATCTGAATTACACTTCCCATTCATCTTAAATCGTTCTTCTTGCCTTTATTGAGTGCCCTGGCAGGCAATTATATTAACTCAGGTATGAATATTTATTGGAGGTGTCGTAGTCGTGTGGTTTAAGCACTTGACTTGAAATGCAAAGACCCTGGGTTCGACCCCGACACGGCACTTGTACGTGTCCTTTGGTAGGACAGTAATTGATATGTTCCACTCCACACCCAAGACGAAATGAGGACCTGATAGAATGACGTAAGCCTTTGTCTTAGTAGATAGGTATTAAATATGGTAGGAATATTCTCCATGAATGAAGATGGTGCACATTGTGCGTCAATGAATGCGATGGACCGGGATAATAACTGTAAAGCGCTCGGAGACGATAATGACTGATATTAAAGTTATAAGTATGCTCTGATTTATAGATGTAGATCTCCCAAAACAAGGAATAGGACATGATGTTCCCCTAGAAGAAAGTCAATCATATGGAAAGGTTC
>JAVYIG010007718.1:0-98232 GCA_035222895.1 Strongylocentrotus droebachiensis | reverse complement strand
ATTCACTCCGCTCTCCGGGCAACACTTTAACGCCCTCGAATAACCGACACTAATGAACGTTCTATAAGCGTTTCAACATCCTCGGGACGTTTTCATGAACTTCTTGAAATAGTTGTGTGTTTGCTGCGTCTTGCTTTCAAATCACAAAGGGGAAGCGCTCTTTGGCTGTAGATGAGTATAGACAGGATGAAGGTGTCCTTGAATGTTGTTTGTAAAGGTTTCACAACTGTGACACCAACATTTATGTAGAATACACAAGGACGCAAATACAGACTCGCTAAGAACTAATAACTCTTGAGGCCCCTTGATCAAGTTACACCACTCATGGAATCGAGAGTAGTTATTAAATTAGTTTTATTAATTATGCCTGCATAGTTTATTGTCACTTAATGAGGTACTTAAGGAGTCGCATAGTTAAATCACATCCCTGGTTAAATGTAAAGGACTAAAGTTTGGCATTGTACTGAGATTTAAAAATTTGTGTAACGTGCATGTACCAGTTACTTTTAGATTTTCATTTAGAATTGGAGTTATGGTGTATGTTAGTTTAGTAGTTTAAACATAATTCATATTTGTTCTAGTTCATATCGTGATATTTGATATTACTTGTATTTGAAGCAAAATTATGAACAAAATGACAACTGTAGGCCTATGTGTTTGCTTGTCGGTTGTTGTTTTTGCTAGACCTAGTTCTGCACAGGCCTTGCAAATCTCACCCGAAGAAAAGATTCCCGTCGGGGAAACAGAAAAGAAGAAATTGATAATTTCAAAATCCGCAGCAGATCTTCAAATCCAATACTTATAGTCTAAAAGATTGCGATGCCCTCAATCCTACCCATAAGCATTTTGTATAATTTGTATAATTTTTGTTTAACTCCTTGGTTTTACCAATTCCTTAGTAAATGCCTACTTCAATAATTATTTCCATGCTCCAACGCTTCATAATTTATTTGAAGCAATATCTTTCGCAACTCAGTTTCTTATTATTATCAATTGTGTGTCTCTTAATAACGGAATGCTGATGTAATATCACGCATAACACCATTGTTGTCGTTATGAAATACAATGGGTAAAGTTTCGTTGTGTACTTAGAGTTAGAGGAAGGAAATTAGTACTTTCTAATAACTTTCAACCATGTGTATCCTGATATTAAAGGGCAAGTCCGGGCGATTTGGAAGGTGAATTATAAATATAATATATAATAATATTTATTTTGTAAACGGCGCAATAACTATGTGGATATATTCAAATGCGCTGCAAGAGCTCGTAAATGAATTGAATGAATAAACAAAAAATTAAACAAACAAGAAGTTCCATCATGATCGAATTGAAAAATAAGAAAGTAATTTCATGAAACAGTGATATGTATCGAAAAGGCTGTGCACATTAGCGCGTTGATGATGTCATCCCCTCACTTTTCTCTATTCGTTTTGTGCATAGATTTTACAGAAATATCACTTTTCTGCTCTGGGATGTAAACTTGGGCTTGGATCCTCATGGAATATGTGCAAAATATTGAAAGGGAAAAAAAATCATACAGGTGTGCTAAAAAAAAAAATTGAAATAATAAATGGGGAATAGTGCGGGGATGATATCCTTATCTCAGTTTGTTGCATACAGCCTATGTGATACATATCACCGTTTCGTGAAATTATGCAGAACCTGGATTCCACAACTTTCTTGTTTTTTGTCCGATTTTGATGTAACTTTCACCGTTTTGTTTCTTTAACTTTTCTCTTTATCTAATCAATTCAACTGGCAAATGGGTTGGACCTAGCCCTTTCAGTCAAGAATGTTTATTAATTGTTGATGTGTTGTTTTGAGGAAGGATGGGGGGGGGGGGGGGGGGGAGGGGTGAGATATAAGGCTTGAAAATAATTTCTTGTATATTTTATGCGCCTTGTTGATTTACTGTCGTCGTTTAGTAGATATTACAATGTTATCAGCAGTACCTGTAGTAGAGTCAATGTTTCACTCACGGTGTGTGTGTTTTATGCAGTAGGTTTGAATTTAGTATTTATGCCATTTATCTTAATTACGATTTTAAACTCCTTTCTCTTCGTTTATGGAAGTAAAATGAAACTTGTTATCATCTATTGATAAAAACAACTATTTGTAATACTGAGCATAAAAATAGGCATTCACCTTTTTCGTATTGAAAGCCATCTACAATTCTAGACCCCGTCTTACAAAGAGTTGCGCTTGATCCGAATCAATCGCAAAGTCCTCCAATCATTCCCAAGTTGCAGTCTCCTTCTCTAATGTACATAATAGTTGCGATTGATAAGAAACATGATTATCCCTTACAGTTGCTGCGACTCTTGAAATAAGTACCTTTTTTAATATTTGAACACTTCAAGTTCTTGAACAATATATGCCGGACCTTCACGAGCATGTGACTTCAATATTAAAGCAACACACTTCGACGTGTAAACTAAATTCAGAACATGAGTGTCAGCAGAGGCGTATATACAAGGGGCATGTTGTGGGGGGGGGGGGGGGGGGCAAGTTCCCCTCCCCATTGATTGGTGAAAAAGATTAAAATGAAGGGAATAGCGAGGAAAGGGAAAGGGAGAAGCAGGCAAGAAGGCACTTGGACTACCTCCTGCCCCCTAACCATAGCCATGTGTAAATTCGCATTTAAATGTTTCCATGCAAGACCCGGTACGTCCCCCCCCCCCCCCCAACAAAAAAAGGGCGTCGCGTGTCATCTTTTGTCGTATTCATGTGATACGCAGGAAATCATCTCATGTCGCTAGGTGAGGCTGGAGAGCACTTCGGTGGAACGATATTTTGCAAAGTGGAGGAGGATATACCCACTTCAACTAAACATTGACTATTGAATTTCATTTCCTCGAACATTTACTTTTTTTAGTGTAGTACTGTATTTATTATTGCAACGACCTCTTTCAAAAATTCAATATGATCATTGTTCAGTGGCCTAACACGTCACCCAATGTAATGTGCAAACATGACATGATACGTCACATTACCAGACAATTATTTCTACACTGTTGGTCATAATGGTGGAATAATTATTTTTACCCCAATTTATTGAATGATTTTGACAATGATTTATTCCTTATAGATCTAGATAATAGTATAAATTCTCAGATTTTATTGAATGACAATTGATGAGTATTTGTTTTGCGTGACTGCTAAAGCATGTGTGTGCTACTATGCTAATCAAATAGGGGACCTACGTCCTTAAGTCATAACTGACAGTAATGGGGGATTAATGCCTCATAAAAGGACACTAATATAGCACATCGATACGGTTTTGATCATATGGGGGCTCACAGTAACGAGGCCATTGCTTAGCCGATGAATCACGACTGTACGCAACGGGCGCTAGGGTACGTCGACGCCCCCACAAAAAAAAAAAAAAAAAAAAAAAAAAAAAATGCAATACATTTTCAATAATTCATTGCATTTCCCCCAGTCCCCAACAGAAAAAATTCCTTCGTAGGGCCATGCATTATGGTTCAAGGCATGCCCACATAGAGGATTTGTTTATGTTGGAGGTCGGGGCAAAATGCAATGAATTATTGAAAATGTATTGTATTTTCTTTGTTTTTTTGTTTTTTGTCGACGTACCCTAGCGCCCGCTGCGTACAGTCATGTTTAATTGTCCTCTAGTTGATTAGCATAGTAGCACAAACATGCTTTATCAGTCACGCAAATAAACACTCACCAATTGTCATTCAGTAAATCTGAGAATATATACTATTATCTAGATCTATTAGGAATAAATCATTGTCAAAATCATTCAATAAATTGAGGTAAAAATAATTATTCCACCATTATGACCAACAGTGTATATAAGCAATACAATAGGTAAATCGTCACTGAGATGAGTTTTGTTTAATTTATTTATTCATTTATTGAAACATATTGATATATCAGACAGGTGATCGGCTTGTAAAAGTCATGGGGTTCCTGACTGACCTAAATGTCTAATGATCATTGCAGCATGAGCTAAATCAAGGATTTGTTTAAGGATCTAAGACAAAGTTACCGGATCCCCTTTCATCAAAATCCATCTCTCCGCGATTCATCCTCCAGGTGGGTACCTAAGCAACTCCCTCAGCGTCATCCTGGATGCCGACTACGTGCTCAGCCTGACGATGACGTTCTGTTCCAACATCCTCGCGATGGGGATGATGCCGCTCAACCTCTTCATCTACACGACGGAGGTTGACCGACGACAACGAGTCGCTGAGCACGCCGTTCGCCGAGATCGCCATCCAACTCATCCTCCTCATCATACCCATCGGGATCGGGATGCTCATTCGGTAGGTGGACGATGATGACAATGATGACGATAATATGTTTTTAATGATGTTGATGGTGGGTGGGGGACGATAGAAAAGTGACGAAGACATCACAAATTTCTATCAACAAATAGAATGTACAGTAGGTTGCGGTTGCACCATGTGTGTGAGAGGAGAGAGAGAGGTTTGAGGAGTCCTGAAAAGGACTCTGACTCGGTAATCTTTCTTGAGGAGTGTAGTCCTGAAAAGGACTGTTTGTTATCTTTCTTAGCATATAGTTCTCAGGAGAACTATAGCGCTTGGAGAGGATGAGTGGCTCATCTCTTTCATAAAAACATGCGAAGTCAAATAATATAATGACCCCTCTCAATCCCTTTTCACAGTACAAGTGGCCTAAACTCCAGGATAAAGCCATGAAGTTACTCAAACCTATATCAACCATAGTCCTGGCCATCACGCTCGCCACAAGTCTGCCGTTCCAGCTCTACATCTTCGACGCTCCCTGGAACGTCTATCTGGCGGCGTTTCTTGCTACCGTTATGCGGTGCTCTGTGCGGCAGCCTACTCGCCAAGATCACCTGCATCAAACCTAATGCGGCTATCGTCACAATCTCCTTGGAAACAGGTAGAGTGTCAAGATTTAACTATTGAAATGGAAAGAAAATTGAAAAAGTGAAGGAATAACATTAAAGGGAACAACGGAAAAGAAGAGGGAAAAGAAAAGAGTGACGAAACAGGAGTGTTTATGTCTTTAAAGAACGGCAGTGTGGTTGCCATGCTCAGAGGTTTGCCGTTCCTAATTAGATAAGGTTTCAAATGCAGAACTCAAAGGCCCGAATTCAGAAAGGAATGTATAATGGAAAATTCAAATCAGGGGGTAATGCTCGAAATTCTGAAGATTCATATATACTTATGGAATTAAGGGAATGCTTGCATGATCCGAAAATAAAATAAGATTCGTGAATGCGATGCGTCACTCCAAATTTTCATAATCCTAAAGATTAATTTCTCAATTCCGTATGGGGAACAAACTATGGGGCAAATCATGCATGTTACAGCAAACGTGTGCTCTCCGGGTCTCCCTATATATAGCTATATGAAAACTACCTTCCCATTATAAAATGGAATCAGTGTTTTCTGTCTGCCAAGCTACTATTAATTTGGTGGAGGTTATTCTACCGGACTGCTAAGAAAGCATACATGCTTGTAAGTAGGCAGCCAGACGGCCGACGGCTTTAGGTCCTCTCCGAGGGACCTGGTAATGAGGATTAATGCCTTTGGAATCGGAGGCCGGGGTGTCATTTTTTCCCTATCATTTTCCAATAGGCCTATTGTGGGGTTTTACTTTCGTTTTTCGCTCGATTCTCCAAATTGAACAATTTCAATAGCTTGCATTAATCTTTCACCATTACTCTTTTCTTAGGTGTTCAGAATGCCTTGATGGCGAACAGCATCATCGTTCTCTTCTACCCTCACCCGGAGGCGGAGCTCGCCGCTCGCGTCCCGTTCCTCATCTTCCTCATGACCCTCTTCGAAGGCATCCTCATCGCCGCCATCTACCTCCTTACAAGCGCTTCTGCAAGAAGCCCGAAGACGGCCCGGACGATGAGGAGAAGAAGACCAAGGACGAGAAGATGAAGGAGGTGTATACTCCGGAAGAGATGAAGGAGAGGAAGGGCGATGGCGCACGACGGCGGTCGAGGGAGCGTACGCGAATCCGGCCTTCGAGAAGAATTGACAATGCGCTTCTTGTATTTTGTATAAATCGGCGCGCATTATTTCTTTCATTTCCTTCGATATTAATGGATGTGCGATCTTCCATTTGATTTCCTTTCGTCAGACATAAGTCTTTAAAGGGACTAGGTAACATTGTTCAGACGGGAGAAAGTGGCCCTAAGGTAGTGACTTCAATGATAGATGTACAATTAAAGATACTCTGAAAGTTTGAGTGAAAACGAACCATTATTTATGATATAAAATTGGGAAAACTGGTCTGATCGATTCCTAATTCTCCAAACTATATTTTACAATTTAATTACATTTTGGGTGAATGTAAATCGTCACAAAGAAATGAAAGCTAGTATTATATTTGTTTTTTTCAAGGAAAAACGGTTGGGAAAATTCAAAAATGGTTGGGAGAATCGACTGTTAATCACTGTTAGAGAGTGTTCCACAGTAACACCTTCACAAGAAAACATAGATATCTTTTGTGGTTTGAGATTTTTTTTGTCAGGATTTTTTGCATGCTAGAGGGTTAGTACAGTAGCAAAGGAATATAATAAGTAACATTTCATTAAAAAAAGTATGCAATTTTTTTCATCAACTTTCAACAATGTTACCGAGTTACTTTAAAAACAAGATCGCAATAGCTTTCAAGAAATCGATTCGATGTCAATTTAAATACCCTAATGTTTTGCATTTAGATATCATGTTTAGAGTATGTAATAAGGGAAATTTCAATAGCTGTACATTTTACGATTCGTCTTCGTGATTTCATTAAGTGACGCACAAGGCTATTGAAATTGAGTTCCATTAATATCTAAATCTATCGATGTAGTGATCTTTCATTTCACTGGCCACTATTTCCTTTTGAATATTATTATGCTTTCAGCCCGCCCCCCTCCCCACTCAGTGTTATTAATAAGTCCTATTCAAAATTATCTTGTCCGATATGCTACGCAACTTAATACCTTATAAATCTAGGTAGGTAGAGAGAGAAAGAGAGAGAGAGAGAGAGAGAGAGAGAGAGAGAGGGGGGGGGGAGGAGAGAGAGAGAGAGAGGAGGCAGTGGAGAGCACTTGGTGTATAAATCCATGACCCCACACCCTCATTTGTGAGGATGGAGAAGATAGAAATGAGTTTGAAGATATCTATATCCATGAATGCTTGAGATTCTTGTAATGTGTATATTTGGTTTGAGGTATATAGAATGAAAAGAAGAATATAGAACAAGCAGTTTTGGTATTTCGATAAAGAGAAGGTTAATTGAATTTTTGATACAAATAGGTGAATTATACCTCTATAGATTGATGAGAACGTTTTTTTAATGTTAATTGTTTGTATTTACCGCCATTGGTGATATTTCTTTTATTTTGACACTTTAAGCGATATACTGAATACATAATACTTTCTACAAATGTTTGTCTGATTTTTATGTTATTTCCTTAACATTTGAGCATAAAAATCAGAATAATAAATCACATATTTTGAGGGCATGCTAGCGTGTATGTGTCTGATCTGGAGTGCGAAGATATTTTGCATGCTGACCTAACTACTCTTCTGGAGCAACATAGGCGACAAATTTACATAAAATTGTCCAAATATCATGAAAATGTATATTTGAGCGGGTAAGACTTGGACAAACCCTTGCAAATTAATGTATTATTGGTCGATTCCTTTAACCCTATATAGCCTGGGCTATTGTGAAACTGCATAGCCGGGGGGGGGGGGGGGGGGGGCTTCTAAGGCCCCTCCCCCCTATGATCTCGCTGTAAAAGGTCGCCGCAAAAAATGTGCATGCATGTCAAGTGAAGTGTATAGAATTAACTATGGTAATTTCATTTTTTGGGAAAAATTCATTCATTTGCATATTTATGGTGATTTATGCAACTAAGGTCATAAAATTCACATTTTTACCCATAAATCATATATTCTTCATATTTAAACTTTAGTTTTCACTACATATATTCTTTAGACCATTTGAATAATAATACAACAAAATTTGGAAGAGCCAGGTGATCCCTTACGTTTTATTGTTTTGATAATTTGTTATGTATTTCTCTGTTTTTTTAAACTTATGCATTTCATTGTTTTTGTCGTTTTATTTCATTTCTAACTATAAACAAGGACCAAATAACAGATGTTTTTTTTATCTCTCTTCTGGAAAAATGATATTTTTTTTTGTTTTGTACAAAAATCACGAAAATTTTGTAATTTTCGGGTTGACATGCAAAGACAAAAAGGTCATGTAAGCATAGGTCCGATTTTCAAAAAATTTGTTTCAAAAGCTGCGCAAGACATTAATTTCAGCACAAGATTCTTTTGCGTTAAGAAATTATCGCGAAAAAATGTAGAGCAGGGGCTTCTAAAGCCCCCCCCCCCCCACCCAAGGCTATTTAGGGTTAAGGTCTCTGCAATCATAGCACTAGTATGTGAATTTTTTCATGATTTTTTTCTTCATCATGACGAAAAAAATTTATCTCAGCTGAAAATAATGACATTGATCATAAAAGAAGAACTAAGAACAAATTCAGGTAATGGTAGCAAAATTTAATGGTCAAATCATTTATCAACAGAGCCTTCAAAAAATAAGTAATTATGATGTACTATATGTCTTCTTTATTTGGATCATACCATGTCATTGCTGAAAACTTTAAAAGTGCCAAAGATTGTTAAAAACAAGCTATTCTACAGATATGATTGATTTCATAACATAATTTCAGCTTACAATGAACATTTGCATCATCTTTGGTAATTAATCAATATTTGCTAAGCAAGAATGGTTATGTACCTGGTTTATCAACCTACCACCTACTGAATTCATTAATTGAAGCATCAGTACCTATGTAATCTCAATGCATTGTTTAAAATCAAAGCTATATGTATCTACGCAATCTAATTTATGACTGGAAATTGAATAAAATATTTTGATCATTGACATAATTTATCACATGTGCTTTTATCTTACTCTTATTAAATTCTGTCTTTCAATTTTTACAATCACCAAATGACGAAGATGTAATTGTAGGTCCACACTCAAGATGGAATTAAAATTGTTTATAAAAAAGAAAAAAATAGGTTATGATAGTTTGTTTTATAATAATTAAAAAGTCACATACACAAAAAGCCCCAAACTGAAAATAACATTATATTAATTTCCCTAAGAACATTTTCAAAAGTACTAAATCTAACTAAGAAGTATATATTTTTGTGTAATCATAAAAGATGTAAAGAAAACCCCAAAGGAATTTACTGGTAAGCTACTTTTTTGTGCATGACAAAACTAGTGGTGCATATTCATATTCATTGTCATAAAAGACAAGCATTTTTCAATAATTACAGCAGTGCTAATATAATTGAAATATTGAGCCATTTGAAAACAGAAATAGTAATCATTTTGTCCATGGAATTTTTCAAACTCATCCCACCTCAGGCTCACATACATGTACATTTGAATTTCCAACCTTCATTCAAAAACTGAACATAATTGTGCGTTTATGTCTTCACCGTGGCCCTTCATAAAAATAGAAAATGAGCATTTGAGAAGAAAAAAACATATCAAAAACCAACTGCAAGGTGACTCATTACTATATTTTGAAATTATTGAAATCCAATCTAATCCAAAAAATATTTGATATAGTGTCTTTTCTTGCAGTTTCAAAGCACTACACATATTGCTCCATATGTCTGGGCCATTGTAAATAACATCAAAATACCAGATAAATAAAGCTGAACCATGTTTTCTGGCAGAAGGCAGAATAAAAGGAATATTAAAAGTATCATGAGCTGGCCATCACAGACAGCTGTCTTCAGAATGATAGGAGAAGCTTGTTAGACAACTGGTTCCTTCATGGAGCTTAAAGATAAAGTTGAGTTCTGGTGATGCGATTGCATTGTGAAAGAAACGGTGTGGATTCGATCAGAAAAGGTTGATCGATAAGTATTTGTGTGTAGTGCAAGGTTCTGGAAGCATCAGGATGATAAGAAATAGGCCCAGTCTTGGTAAAGTTACAAGTACTGTACACAGAAAGATGTATATGGGACTGCACGAACATGTGGCATAAAAATCTGTCCCAATTTTTATGCTCTTACATGTCATATTCAGAACATTAAGGCGTTTGAAGAGCCAGGCTTATCCGGGAAGATGTTTTATCTGATGTTCTTCAACACTTGCATAAAAGCAATGATAATGCTCACAAATTATTTGTCACCTCTTCCTAGAACTCAACCTTCTCTTTAATCAGGAACTATAAGTCCTCTGCAACAACAGTCTTTGACTCCACATAATCTACAGCTTTCTGCTTCACCGAGTTGATTGTGGACTCATCTCCGTATTTCTTCTCAAAGTCAAGGAAGCGTTTGAAGAAGAATTTCACTTTCTTGGCTGACAGCTTCAGATTTATGACCCTCTCAAAGAGATGTCTGAAAAAAATAAAACAATCATCATTCAGGTCAACAACAACAAAAAACATATATTTAAGTTTACTTTAAAAGGTTACCTACATGAAGGGAAGTAAATTATCATAAAGAAATGATTTCTACAGAACCACTTACTTAAAACAAGGAACCTAGTAGGATACACCCATTAGATGCAGCTTATAAGTATCGGCTTGCATGGTGATGTAGGCTATAACAGTAGGCTTTAACACGATTGCACCATGTGAAAGAGAGGGAGGAGGATTGGGGAGTCCTTAAAAGGAATGTCGGTAATCTTTCTTTCTTGAGTGTGTGAGTAGTCCTGAAAAGGACTGTTGGAAGTCTTGAAAAAGACTGTTGGTAATCTTTCTTGAGCTTATAGTTCTAAGGAGAACTCCTGTTGGAGAGGATGGGTAGTAGGAGTGGCTCAACGTTTCGAACAGGTTGACTCCTCCTCTCTCTCTCTCTCTCTCACATGGTGTAACCGTAAGCCTACTGTATATGATACACCCATTGTGTGAAAAATGTCAAGACCAAACTTTTCAGACCTTGCAAAACCCAAATATGGAAAATTTCAAGATACTTTGAATAGGTCCACACTTTTCATGTAGATAATTTGCATATGTACTTTTACGCTGAAGTGACCACACATCTGTCATCTACCTACAAAGGCAACTGACTACCCCTCCCCAAATCATTGGGTATTCACACCAGGTTGTCCTGTAATATTTTATCTCTATTCAAATTCTTCAGGCTAACTTCGCTTCAAGGTCAGAACATTGATAACAGATTTACTCAGCTGCAAATTTCATGTCATGTTAATTACAAAGAATTGTTGATTATGTAATATTTTATTGTACTTTAAGTCTTCAATTTATTCATTTGATTGTAGTTTGTTTTTGAATGTATTGTTTGTTTGTATAATTACTTTTTCAAATTTATTTGTGAAATATGGAAATAAATTCAGATTCAAATCAAATCAAATTCTGGGGGAGGGTAGAAACGTCCCCCCCCCCCCCCCCCCCCCCCCCCCCCCCCACAAAAAAAAGGGAGAAGAAATACATCATATCATATTGTACATTCTTGTTCATACCTGGATGTTCCTGTGTCGCCCTGTTTGATGGTCAGATCCAGATAGATGGACCAGATGTCGGTTCTTTTGGGGTAGTTACTGAGGATGTTCTCAAACATGGTCTTGCCCCTCTCAGACTCGGCGTGGCGGTACTCCAGCTGGGCAAACTTCACGATCACACCAACGTCTATTCAAAAAAATATTATATTTCAATCTAAACTGTTATTTCCCCATCAATACAAAATATACATACTTCTGCTCGTTTTCTTCATTGCTGTTATATAATATTTAAATTATCACCCATAGCCATATTTCTACTGGGCAAACGTAGAACCTCCACTGTCTATTTGCCTTGTATGATGCTCATGTACATCATTAGGATTGATTAAGCCTATACCTAAAGGTAAGAAGGTAAAGTTATGAACGCATTTCTATATTATCTTAAAGCCCATCAATACTACTGTGCCAGAAGGGATTAGACCACACAGCGAGGTCACTGACAGGTGGCTATCTCATTAACTCAGCTCTTAACTACATAAGAAAAAGAGGATCATGGGGGACCAACAGGCACCGATTGGGGAAGTTTTCTATATAGAGGGAGCAAGTAGCTACAAGTAGGACAGTGGGGCTTTAACGCGTCTTAAAAAGAAGGTTGAGTTCTGGGAAGAGGTGAAAAATAATTTGTGAGCATTATCATATCATTGTTATTATGCAAGTGTGAACATCGGATAACAAATGATCCCTGAAAAGCATGGCTCTTCAATTGCCTTAATATTCTAAATATTGCATGTAACAGCATAAAAATCGGGACAGATTTTTATGCTACATGTATGTGTAGTCCCATGTACATATTTCTGTGTATAGTGCTTGTAACTTTACCAAGACTGGGCCAAATTTGTTATCATTTTGATGATTCCAGAACCTTGCAGTACACACCGATACTTATAATGCTAGATGATCAACCTTTTCTGATCGATTCCACTCCTTTTCTTTCACAATGCAATCACATGACCAGAACTCAACTTTATTTTGAACTCAAACCGTTTGTCTAGTGTCATCCATTTAAGACTTGTGAACAAATCGGTCGACAGTGTGTCATATGGCTTGTTCAATATTGTTCTTGCAGCCCTCTTTGGAATTTTTTGCAGCTTAGTTGTATGGGAAAGAAATTTGTTCGACCATACAACAGAGCAGTAATCTAATCGTGGCAACACTAGACTGTTATAAAAAAACTTTAAGGATTGTTTAGGCAAAAACCCCTTTGCTCTCTTTTATCATGCCAATGATAGTTATTGGCTTGCACCCACTAGATTATTATCATGTGCTGGATCTTTTTATTGAAAACAAGATCAAACACATCATCATAATCTACAGGGTGCAACCAAAAATTTCTTAACAACAATTGAAACCTCTTCCAGGACGCCTAACAAATAAGAATAATAATTAAACGTCGTTAAGCGTGAGACCGTTCACGTCTATGTCTCTCTAAAAATAATCCGAACAATGGACATGTTAGCTTTCAATTATCTGCCCATTCAGAGACCTCCGTGTTCAATTCATAACCAAACTAAAATGTCGTAAAGTTTACCAACCATTAAAAGCTATTGTGCATATTCTATGACAAAAATATTAAATGTGTACCCCAACTAAACCTCAGGAATTCAAAAGCGTAGAATGGGGTATGCTTGCTATTTGTAACGACGGCTATTCATAAAGGATCGCTATTCATTTTGTCGCGTGTTATGGATAGCAGTCCTTTTTATGGATAACGAACTTGACCCCATTTATCTACCATGTGATTGACATGTAATGCTACATGGAATAGCACCTCATTGCTGTAAACAACTTACTGGCTTGCAACCAGTAGATTATGATCATGAGTTTGATCTTGTTATTGAAAAACAAGTCCGACAACAACCTTGGAACCAGCAGGGTCTACTGGGTGCAATCAAAAGATTTCTTAACAACAATTGAAATTTTTCCAAGAAGCCTAACAATAAAAGCTGTTATTTATTTAAAGAGCATTGTAGAGAGTAGACGATGAACAAGTAAGAATAATGATATAACGTCATCATTAAGCGTGGGACCGTTCACCTCTATCTCTCCCCGCCAAATAATCCAAACTAAAGAATCCATCGAGGGGAATGAACTGTTAAACTAACTTAGCACGAGCCTTGAAAAAGACAATTACTACTGCATGTCAGAGTAGTATTAAAGAGCAGCAATGGCGAACGATTGTGGCTAAAATTCAGAAATAGTGGATCACTTTTTCCTAAAAATTACCATCAGATATCAAGCTACATAGAACTATGATCGACAAACATGATAATTACTACTGCCTATGAAATTGGAAATGAAAATGACAAGAGGAAAAGGCCTAACTAGTGATAACAAGCACTACGTGCAAAACAAATGGGATGTCCTGACAACAATAAGGAGAAAAAGAAGAATATTTATAAGGAAGAATGTGAACGGAACCAAAGCATTGTATAGTGCTCATGTCTAGCACATTGCAACTCTTGGCGCTCCATTATTATAACGCTTGCTTTATCATGGCTGTTATTACAGCGCTCAAGCATTTGAAGTAATTAATTCCTGCCATGTACGCATTATCATCACCACCACCACCTCCTCCCCCTCCCTCTCCCCCCTCCCCCTCCCCCTCAGCACAAAAAATGTAACATTGTCATCAAAATTATGACCATGATCAACATCTTCATCATAAAAATCTTCTCAATAATCATCGTCTCCATCCAAACATAAATCCATCATCACCGAAACTTACGGTCTTTCTGAATAAGGCTCTTGAAGCTCCTCTGCATGAGGCGTCTTGCTGGGTCATGCTTTCCATGTTTCATCAGGAATGTGCCAAAACCAATCCACACTTCTGGGTCAAACTTGAACCTCTTGACCATTGTCTCATAGAGCTGCTCTGCTTGCTGAGGGTCAAAACATATATATACAAATCCTCAATCAGAGAAAGACAATGTATTCTGAAGGTCAAACTTGAACCTCTTGACCATTGTCTCATAGAGCTGCTCTGCTTGCTGAGGGTCAAAACATATATATACAAATACTCATTCAGAGAAAGACAATTTATTCTGAAGGTCAAACTTGAACCTCTTGACCATTGTCTCATAGAGCTGCTCTGCTTGCTGAGGGTCAAAACATATATATATACAAATACTCAATCAGAGAAAGACAATGTATTCTGAAGGTCAAACTTGAACCTCTTGACCATTGTCTCATAGAGCTGCTCTGCTTGCTGAGGGTGAAAACATATATATATGCAAATGATGCACCACGCGTTACCCCGGGGTACCGTAGTACCCCGGGGTACCGCGTTGTGTAGCGCCATCTCGCGTCCACTCGAGTACAATGTATGGAGTGCGTGTACATAGTTCCGTGGTATCTCTATGGTGTATACTATGCATGGTGTGCATGCATGCACTGCTCGCGCTATAGCGCTCGCTCACGATCACAAGCGCACTACGGTGGCTATCGCACACTATAGTGCTAGCTAGCTCCGGCGTCCGGTCCGCTAATTTTTTTTCCGTACTCGAGAGAGCAAAAATCCCATAGGGTTAGGGTTAGGGTTAGGGTTAGGGTTAGGGTTAGGGTTAGGGTTAGGGTTAGGGTTAGGGTTAGTATTTGCCCTCTCGAGTACGGAAAAAAAATTCGCGTCCGGTCCCGACCCGCGGCTATTTTAGAACTTGATGTTATTGCACGTACGTACCGTACCTGTATACTCTTTCGAAGAAAAAAAAACCAAACAAACATCGCATCATCGACATAGTTAACGCGCGCGTTACTGTCAAACTTTCAAACTTTGAAAATGCCAAGTTATGTACAGTACCTTCTGGAGCCTGTATTCTCCTCATTCTTGCCAAGACAGAAAATAAAAGATAATACCACTTCATAATGTGATTTTCATTTTTATTATTCAATTGGAAAATTTGTTTATTCACAACACATGAGATTATCATGACTGCTGTACACAGATAGCATCATAACACAAAATAGAACTTTCATTTATAATTAATAATTTTAATTATACCACAATAATAATACAGGGTGTATCATAACAGCATGAAATGATATCAATAATAGAATAATTACTCATAACAACAATGAATTTTAGAAATACAGGACTTAAAGGATTTTTTACAAGAACATTGGACACAATTGAAGGTTGAAAAAATCACACAAAAATAATTTCCCACTTTTTGGTAACCCAGGGTACAGCCTTAAAAAATAAATAAATAATTCAACAAAATGGCCGAATTTGTTTTGGTACCCCAGGGTACCATTTATGTCATCAAATACTCAATCAGAGAAAGACAATGTATTCTGAAGGTCAAACTTGAACCTCTTGACCATTGTCTCATAGAGCTGCTCTGCTTGCTGAGGGTCAAAACATATATATACAAATACTCAATCGGAGAAAGACAATGTATTCTGAAGGTCAAACTTGAACCTCTTGACCATTGTCTCATAGAGCTGCTCTGCTTGCTGAGGGTCAAAACATATATATACAAATACTCAATCAGAGAAGGACAATGTATTCTGAAGGTCAAACTTGAACCTCTTGACCATTGTCTCATAGAGCTGCTCAGCTTGCTGAGGGTCAAAACATATATATACAAATACTCAATCAGAGAAAGACAATGTATTCTGAAGGTCAAACTTGAACCTCTTGACCATTGTCTCATAGAGCTGCTCTGCTTGCTGAGGGTCAAAACATATATATACAACTACTCAATCAGAGAAAGACAATGTATTCTGAAGTACAAAACAGCCACACTTTATTTTAATATTTTCCAAGGGTGATCAGACATTTTCTCGGTGAAATGTGCCCTGGGCTTTATTATCTTGATAAGGATGTTGGGTTAGAGTTTGAGTCAGGGAGTATGGGTCACGGTTAGGGTCATGTAGGAAAAGGAGTAGGGTTATGTTTACAGTTACAGATAGGTCGGGGTTAGGTAGATGGTGCTTAGTCCATGGTTTAAGTTAGGACTTAATAATAATCTTTTAATCTTTTAAAGTCCACTATAAATTTTATTAAGTTAAACCGAAAATTGAAATTCTTTTTGCCCAATTGATCGTGAGCCCGGCAGCCACTGAGCAGCGCCAGATTGACGTTGCTCTATCCCTTATTGTTGAACGCCAAACAAGGTAGCAGCAACTCCCGTCTTTTGACGTCTTTTGGTATGACTTGGCTGGGGTTCGAACCCACGACCTCCCGGTTGTGAGGCGGACGCTCTACTGACTGAGCTAACACACCGCTGAGAGTTTGCAAATGTTTGTAGCGAATGTGATCAAAGTATGGGATAGACAACCTTTCTATACCTTCTACTTTTCAAGCAACTAATGAATAAACTAACTGGAACACTAACCTCAATCTTGGAGGTCCTTGTGTAAATACTGACTAGCTGTTGGAAGACTTTGATTGGCTCACACTGCTGTAGCGCCCTCTTGAAGACGGCAACTACTTCCTCTTCTGTTCCATAAAGGTTCTCCAAGTTGAGATACGCCACCCACACATTCAGTTTTTCCTGCTCCTCTCTGTATCAATGAGATAGAGAATTCTGACAGTTAAAGACATAGTTGAGTTCTGATGATGCGATTACATTGTGAAAGAAAAGGTGTGGAATGGATCAGAAAAATTTGATCATGTAGCATGTTAGTATTGGTGTGTACTGCAAGGTTCTGGAGTCATCAAATTTATGATAAATTTGGCCCGGTCTTGGTAAAGTAACCATCACTGTACACAAAAAGATGTATATGGGACTACACAAATGGTGTTGGGCTACCTACCTTGATTTCCTTATCTTTATATGCTCATTACTGAGCCAGTGTACCTTTTTCTACCAAAATTGTTTGGCAAATGATATGTATTTGTAATCTTGAACATTCAGTGCAAGTTTTGTTTGATTCTGTGAGAATTCATTTTCTTTTTTTATCAGATCTCAAGTTTATCTTTAAGTTTGCTAAATTGTAGTATTTTATATAATTAGTGTACATAGAGATATCTATCATTTGTTTATTGCAACCAAAACTTAAGGTTGGATTTCAAATACAAAGTAAAACTACAAAGAGATAAACAATGGTAGAAATAATTTAGACCAAGTCAAATGATCTGTAGAGCCTGATACTTAAATATATGAATAACAATGTGCTACAATCAAATGATTACACATTATCAAATAAATTAATGTAAGCTCATGAGTACAATATTGCATAATGAAATATGATTTTGTTTAACATCAGAAGTAATTAGAGTAGGTACGTCATACTCTAGTGTGGTCATTTTTTCAGTAACAGGCATGTAACTGAACTTTCAAAAAATGGGCATGTTTCAAAATTCAGTGCAGCATATTTTCTTGAAGTCTCAAATTCACCCAATAACTGTTAAGTTCTCCATTCTAAAAACTGGAGTACTCTCAGCCTAACAAAATGTGCACTAATTGAAAATGTTAGTCAGGATACACCATGTGTATAACACCAAGACAAATAATCGGGAGACTGGGATGTTTTGAATCTGCAGAATATAAAATGTGAAATATGAATACCAAAGAACTGCTGGATATGATTTGAATTTGATATAACATGAGTCATCTTGGGCTTAGTATTATTAAAGGGGGTGTAGCATGGCAGCTACCGGTACTGGTTAACGCCATCTACGACTTCTTTTGGACAACTGCACATAAACTAATGGACTTGATTAACGGTCAGCGCACTCTAGCCTTCGCGAAACAGACTGAAATTCTCCTCACGCTTCGGTTTTGCGTACTGTGTTCGCGTCGTCCGTAATCGTATTATACCAGATTGGCCCGGAGTCAGGCTACTGGAAAGACACGTAGTCTCGTCATGCTACACCCCCTGTAAAGCAGATTAAAATGGCTCAAATCATCAATGTTTACATTAGGTACGGAAAAGGAAACATTGAACTGATTTTTCTAGTTCTCCATAAGTGGATTGCTTTGAACCAACTACTAGATTTCCTAATCAGCTAATGTACATATAATCCTATCAACATGTTCAACTTATTATCCTGCTTCATTATTTGGGAACCAAATAAATAACACCAAACCTGTTTCAGAAATAGCCATGAAGATTCAGGAACGTATATAAAACAACCAGCATTTCAACAATAACAAGTAACTATTTAATCTTGCTATTTGATCAGAAATGAGCTTTTCCCATTCTTACCTGAAATTGATGGTTTTGAGAGCACGTTCTGCAATGGCCCGGGCCTTCTCAATGTCCACTGAATGGAGATAGAAGGCCATGTAACGGATCCAAGCGAGGGAGCTGTTTGGGGAGCTGGCAACGAGACGATCAAAGTCTTCGGGTGTCTCTGGGGTCCTCTCGGCATCCATGAGGGCTCGCTCAGTCTAGATGGAGTGCAGAGCATTTTACAGTTAAACCTGCTTTAGTGACCACCTGTCTACAAAGACCACCTGTCTACAAAGGCCACATTTGTTGTTTTCCTTGAAAATGGTTTCCCATTGGATCATGTACTAAAGGAACCTGTCTACAAAGACCACCTGTCTACAAAGGCCACATTTGTTGTTTCCCTTGAAAATTGTTTCTCATTGAATCATGTACTAAAGGAACCTGTCTACAAAGACCACATGTCTACAAAGGCCACATTTGTTGTTTCCCTTGAAAATGGTTTCTCATTGAATCATGTACTAAAGGAACCTGTCTACAAAGACCACCTGTCTACAAAGGCCACATTTGTTGTTTCCCTTGAAAATGGTTTCTCATTGAATCATGTACTAAAGGAACCCGTCTACAAAGACCACCTGTCTACAAAGGCCACTTTCTGTGTTTCCCTTGGGTGGACGCTATAGACAGGTTTGACTGTACAATTAAAGATGGTTATCACTTCTCAATCAATGTTTAATGGCGAAGACCCCTCCTCTATTCTATAAGTTATTTTTTTCTTCATTTTTTCCTTATTTACAGAGCCCCTAAGATACAAGTAGAATTTAGAGCAACTGACTAATTATCTACAAGCACATACGTTTACTTTACTTTACTCTATCAATTATAAACAGTCAAATATGTTTGATATTGTACCTACACGTACTTGGTCTAACAATCACCAGAAATTGCTATCACCAGGATTCTACATGTATATGTAGACCAAATAAAATCTAAATTTGTAAAAGGACACTGCCTTGTACTTTGTATAGGACAGGTGTTTTGTACATATTCAGATTGTCTTAACAGTTGACTTACCTTATACAAAATATCTTCTTGGGCCTTTTCTTCCTCTTTTAAATCTTTCTTGCTCCTCTTGACTGGTGGCTACAACAAAAAACAAAAAACTTTTATGGCCTTTTCTTTTTTACAAAGCTTGCTTACATGATACAATGCATAGAATGAGTTGGTATCTACATGTATACTGTACTAAATAACAACAATTTGTGCGCTGTTTTGTGATGTGGTATTATACAGATATTGACTGGTAGTGTGTGCAATATAACATTTTCTGGACTGCCTAAGGAAATTATGTTTTCCTGAGGGGTTATATTCTCAGGACATCACATGACAAGCTTTGAACCAATCACGGCTTTGTATCTGTTTGAGCTATCTCATATAAGCACATTACATATCATACTTTTCATGCGTCAATTCAATTTGATTCATAAAAATTCATAGAAAAACAACAAATATGTAGATCTCTGTGGATTTTTTTTTTTGTAAGAGGAGAAACACACATTTACATGTACATGTAGACAAGCTTAAAAACTGAATGGCAATATGCTAAGGCACACTGTAACATATGATGGACCATAACACCGTAAAACAAAACAAAATGTTTTGCAATTGGAAACTTTCCCTTATTGTGAGGGACAAAGATATTCAATTCAATTCAATTCATATCGGTTCTAATGTAAAAAAAAAAGAACAAGGCAAAACTCCAGAGACTAATATTGTCACATTTACAGTAAAATACAAGAAAACATGAAGTAAGGTTACATGTATAACATGTACATTGACATATGGTGGTTCAATAATAACTAAAAAGGATAACGCGACTTGGAGCATCAAAGAAACAATGTTAAACAGTAATTATTACATGTTTATATACCTCACTTAAGAAATCCAGCCATCTGATTGGTCGAATTGCATTCATAAACTTCAACTGTTCCTGTAAAATTCTCGGTAACCATGCATAAAACATTTCAATATTTTTAATAACCATGGTTACTCCATGGTTACCCCATAGGTTTACATGTTAAAAAATGGTTTGAGCGATGGAGGATACCTTATGTGTGCGAAGGATTGGTCGGTAATTTCAATACAATTGAATCTCGATCGATCTTACCGACAATTTTATCTTGCATTGTTGACATGAAGACGAAAATAAACTTCCAAAAACCAAAAAACAACATCTGCCGATAGATCTTGATCTAAGTTCGTGCCAATATGCATTGCAAAAGTAAAAGAAGAGTCCGTATATGGAGCTTTTGCGAAGCATTGATCACACGCGAAGCCGGTTTCAATTCATTTTAATGTATATATCGTACAAAACTGCCAAGCATGTAACCACCGCGCGATGGCCGAGAGGTCTGAGGCGCTTACCTTAGATACATCACCTTTTGTACGCAAGAGTTCGAATCCCGTCTTCGACAAAAATGAAAAATATTTTTTATTTTTTATTTTTTAGTCTATTTTTTTTCGGCATATAAAAGTATTAATGACTGCTTTAATATTCGAGAAATAGTTGTTTTCATACGCTCTCGGGAAGGTTACAATTGGGCTATTCCCCTCGGCAAGCCTCGGGGAATAGCACAATTCTAACCTTCCCTTGAGCGTAATAAAACAACTATTTCTCTCAAAGCAGTCATTAATACTATAATATTCATTTGGATAGAGTTTCACAAAGATTCAGTGTTGTGTCAGTTTCGATTCAGTTATTTTGCCGCATTTAACTTCAAAAATCTTAACCGCTTATAATGCAATTTGCAAATATTTCTAAAGTTTCTGATTTAACTACAGGGAATTATACATCTTCTTCTAAGGGCACGTATTGGGATAATACAGAAAATTGATAAACTCCTGAATTGCCATTACTAATATTTACCTCATTATCTTCTTCTTCCTCCTCATCTTCCTCGTCATCATCATCATCATCACTTTCATCCGCTGTCCCTGCTTTTCTTGACGTGGCTGGTTTCGTAGTGGTATCACCCCAGCTGAATCCAGAAGATATCTGGAGTCTTGGAGTGTCGCTGCTCGACTTCTTAGCTACCGTTATAATCTATTGGGCAGAAGGGAAATGAGAGACAAAAACAAACAAAAATCAATATTTGTACCATGTCTACAATACAGTAAAACCTGTATATAAAGACCACCCCAGAGAGACGAAAGAGTGGTCTACAGGTTCCTGCAAAGCAGACTTCAATGGAAAATAAACTGCTCAGGAGAAACAGTGTTGTCTGTCTATACATATGGTTGCTAGATTCAGTTTGGTAAACTAATTTTTTTTGACAATGTAAAAGTAAAGTTCTGTCGGGCTTAATATAATTATCGTTTTTATTGCTGCTACTACTGCTTGTAAATTTACTACCATATTTAAATGTACTACCATTCCAATCATAGGTGTCGTGGTCGAGTGGATACTTCACCGGACAATCGATCACAAGGTCCGCGGTTCGAGTCCCGCCGCGGCACTAATGTCCTTTGGCAAGACATTGATCTACAATTGCCACTCTCCACCCAGGTGTCAAATGGGTACCCGGTAGGATGCGAAAGCCAATGTAGTATGCTTAGCAATTTGAGCCTAGTGGCTCTTGCTGGAATGTTCCCCAGGGAGTAGAGAAAGTGCATTCATTGTGTGCGGGCAAGCCAGAATCCGATGATCAGGGTAATAACTTTAAAGCACTTAGAAACTCGCAAATTGCCGATGTATTAAGCGCTATATAAGCAGAAATATTATTACTTTGAATATGACATCATCACTAACCTCAGCTTCTGTGTCACTGAGAGGATCTGCCTCCCCTAGTCCGCTATCATTCCCATCCTCTGTTGACTTTTTACCTTTCTTTGTGCCATCTCTTTTCCTCTTCACTGTACACAAAAAAGAGAGAGAAAATCTTTTTAAAACAATAGAGACTAAAAGAATATGAAATATGTGAAATACAGAATCGCAGTGGGATGTGAAGTCAAAGCGCAAAAAGTATATTCTTTCTTTTTTTATTTACAATACACACATCTCAACTCGGTCAGTGACACTGAGTTTATCAAAATGTATGAGAACTAAGCTTGTCAAGAGTATTCCACTCTTATACCAAACATTAACCCCACCCAACCCCACCTAACTGTGCATGTACCACACCCTGGTAGACCAAGGGTGCACGTTTGTACCTCCTGCTTGTCTCTGGTCCTCTGGTATACAGGGTCTTCAAGTCCAGTGTCCTTGCTGGAAGGGTGATAGCTCTAAATCCCTTGTAATAACACTCTTACACCAAACATTAACCCCACCCAACCCCACCCTACTGTGCATGTACCACACCCTGGTAGATCAGGGGTGCAAGTTTGTACCTGCTGCTTTTCTCTGGTCCTCTGGTACAGGGTCTTCCAGTCCGGTGTCCTTGCTGGAGGATGAGAGTTCTATCTTCCCAGACTTCTTGTCAATGCTTGGTGGGGAAGAAAAACAAGAACATATTTCATAACCATGTTGACTAATCACTTCAATTTGGTGGCTCAAATAAAAAGACATGAAATACAAGTGATATCTATGCACACATGTGGACGAAAAATTGTTAAACTGATGATTAGAATAAAAAATATTTCTTCTGATCCACTCCTGTAAATGGTTCTTATCAGATGAGTGATACAAACAAATTGTTTTAAATTAAAACTAAGTCTACTATTAAAGTGGAATCCATTTAAGGATGAACAAAACTTGGAATTAAAATCTAAGTCATTGAACCAAATATATAGGACAATAACTCCTCTACAACATAACTCAATATTCCAAGGTTGCTTGAATCAACTTGTAATATTTCCTTCCAAATATCACATCCACAGGAAATGTAATCAATATCCAGGTACTGGTATGGACATACTGTACATACACAATTAGAAAAAGGCAACTGATTCATTTCAAAGTATACACTGCATATGATTAACAATAGACCAGTTCACGGTAAGCACATGACTGCAATGACCCCGAATGTCCACAGATCTTCAAAACATGAAGAGGTCCCACTTTGAATATTTTGAAATAATCACTCCTACAGCGATGGAGGTGCTACATAAATAGCCTTTGTTTCCCCTTTTCAAAGAATACTTCCATGATGGAGTGCACTGCTTGCATGTGCATAAATGAATAATGATTACATAACTTTCATGAGCATGTATCCAGTATTTCGTCTCTGTGTATTTCACAATTTGTTCTGCAATGACCTTTATCTGTTCATGCTCAGACTGCAACCGTGAACTGGCTTATTGAATAGAGGTACCAGGAGTCATCAGCCACGTCCCCACACACCCTTCCCGATCATTGCCCCTTGCCTATATTCTTGTGGTTTCATACCTAAGCACTTTGGTAGAGAGTAGCTTGCCAACAGTAAATACTGCAGATGGGTCCTTCACAAAGAACGCAGAGAGCTTCTTCAGCAGGATGCGCCCATGGAGGTTCGATGAAAGACTACAGACAAATAAAATCAAATGATTTGAATTAAATTATTGAAAAAGACATGACATGCAGCTCACGGCTGATATCGTTTAACAAATATTTCAGATATTACATTATAATAAAAACATCAAAATACAAAAGCAATATAACAATATAAACAATATGATACTATGTATGATTTAGAAATCTATCAAATCTGTGGATAAGTAGTTATCAAAATATTTTAGGCAAAGTATTCAAGGATAAATTATCTAAACATGCGTACACAAGAAGCTCCAAATAGATCTCTCCCATATAAAATCTCAATACATACTGTCAACCTCTCGCAGCAAAAATTAGGAATCTCTCAAAGCAAAATTAGGAATATGGTCTGTATGGTATACATTTCACATAGAATATTTCAAAAAAGAGAGGAATCTAGGGTTCAAAACAATAGCTTGAAGGCCAAAAATTAGGAATCATTCCTGCAAACTAGGAATGGTTGACAGTTATGTCTATGGGAGAGAACAATTTTGGTGCTCCATGATCTATGAAGGAGCGCGTCTGCTGGTGATGCAACTATCTCTCCTCTACTAGCTATGGTCATTCTTGCCGAGCGCCATTAATGTCCAGGAAAAGAGCAGTTTTATAGTCACCTGACAAAGACTCCCTTCTCCGAGCAGTGCCTGACATAACCTCTGACGACCTGGCCTTTCTTGAGGTCATCTAGGGTTCGTATCTCTAGGTCGTATCCTGAGGGCGGGGTAGCTTTCTTGACCCGGGAAGGTCGCATGGAGACGGAGGCACCATGTTTCCCCTTGCTGGCTTCACTTATACAGCATCTATCATGCAAACAGTGATGAAATGTATAAGAAAAATACATGCAACTCAATTTGAGGATGTAATTTAATAATTAAATGGTTATTAATTTAATCATTATTAATTTAAACCTCATGATAAAAAGACCGTCAATACTACTGGCCCAGAAGGGATTAGACCACACAGCGAGGTCACTGACAGGTGGCTATCTCATTAACTCAGCTCTCAACTACATGTAACATAAGAAAAAGAGGATCATGGGGACCAACAGGCACCGATTGGGGAAGTTTTCTATATAGAGGGAGCAAGTAGCTACAAATAGGACAGTGAGGCTTTAAGAGTTATAACAATAATGTTAAAAGTGATTTTATTATCATAAATGTATAATCAAACAAGCAACAACAAAAAGATCAAATTTGGGAAGAGTCAAATTTAGAAGCAAAGCAAGAATGTATTTCTCACATAGCACCTTTAGTGGTTATCTCTCTACACATGCCCTACACTGGACAATATAAAAAGTTTTGGCCTTCATCTTTAGCATTATACCTCTGATATTTATGGAGCTCAAATCTCTCCAGTGGGTTTTCTTGGTAGATATCATCGATGTCCGTCGCAAACACGCTGCCTTGAAGACCGTAGGGGAGCTGAACTTGCGCCTTGTTTGCCAGGATTTTGGTCACTTTACAGTTGACCACGGACCCTACTTCAAAGGTGGTTGCGGTGCATCCTAAAATAAAACACCAAGAAAAAAACACAGGAGGATTATCATTTCAAGCTACAACAATACTTTTATCATATATATCTTTTACCATCACACAAATTTATATACAGTTCCCAGCTGCGCAGTTGTTTTAAGAATATACCCAGAAATGACCAGATACTGGGAGGTAAAGGAAATGATGTATTCGTCTTGAAAACTAAAAGAAAACTGATTGCCATTTTCAAAACATCATTACATACATGTAAGTGGGAGAAAACCCTTGCTATTTCTACAAAAAAATAAATAGACTTTTATTCCCATGTACATTTACTCTTAAAAGCCATGGCATTTTGATAACGAGAAAGTTGATGTCTCAATTTTTCTTAATGTTTAGAGCTTACCAAGGAAACATAAGAATAATATTTAAACTGCTTTTTGGCTTTATCCAATAACTCTGGTTTGAACATCACTAAAGCATCCATGAATGTTTTGAGAGATTTACATGTACATTTAAAAAAAACATCTCCAGTTATAGCATGTTTAAAACAAAAAAAATAATACTACCAAAAAATATATTAATTGAAAAACTTATAGCACACACATTTTAACTAGTGAAAAACAGAATTCCCGAAATTAAGTCAAGCGATGCGGGCATCCACTGCATGATGATCCGCACATCGATTGTATTTTGTATTTTCAAAACGGACCAAATATGAAATATCCATTATTAGGCCTAAACAAAAAAAGATGTTGTATTGCCCTTTAGGTGCCAAAACATGGGTCGCTCGGTCGGAAATCTTTTCCTTTTTCTTACTCCCCCTTTGGGCTTATATTTCTCAGTTTTGAATGCTTTAATACATTTATTTATTTTTATAGTAAAAACTTTTTTTTAAAGCCGACCGTAGATTTCAAGATTTTTGTGTCGGTCGCAAAGGGCATTACAACATCTTTTTTTCTTAGGCCTTATTATGAATAGTGCATTAAGGTAATTGAAATAAATGTCATAATGTATAATGTACATGCAGATCTTTGATAATTAGGGGCAATTTTGGCTTACCACTCATAGACAGCTCCAGCATGTTGTGCTCATTATCCTGTCTCACGACCTTTGCCCTATGAACCTGACCCGGTTTGAAGTACGACTCAGGGTTCTCCAATGTAGAAGCATGCTTGGAGAGATTTAGACGATGAATTTTGCCTTCCAGAGATCGACTGAGGTGAACCCATAGAATCTCCTTGTGGAACTGTAGAAAAATTACAATTTAATATTGCAAAATAGGATAACAATGACTAATGGATACATTATGGGGATTATAGCATTTTTTTCAATAGGCCTATTCGAATACATGTACATGTACTGATAGAGTTCACTCAAATTGATTTATAATCAAATTTCATGTCATACACAAAAATCTGCTAGTTGATCTATAATTGACAAAATAGGATATCGCTTAAATTTACTTGTCATCTTTCACCTGTATATTTATCATTCCCCAGTAGAAGCTATAAAAATGTTTCTTCAGATCATGAAATAATGGGAGTAAATCGTTTTTTATTTTCCTATTAATTCACCTACATGGTATTCAACAAATTGGTTCCAATATCTAATAATCTCATCTCACTATCAATGTCCAGTAACCTACTTTTAATGCAACTAAAAAGCTTGATTTGACCTTGAAATCCTCTGACATTGAGCTTCAGCAACTCTAAATGAAAGCCTTCTGGTTTCTTGTTAATTTCACATTCCTCCTTGTTTACAAATTTGGGCCAAGAAAAATTACTCTGAAGTTGATTTCTTGTAGATTTCATGTAGATTGCAATTTCCAAAATTCCAAGCTTGTATGTTATGAGTGTACATTACACACCAAGAATTTCCTGTGTAATTTACAACCTGTAAATACATTCAGCCTCAAAAGATGAGTGACCTACTTCTCTCTTAAACCACTTTAAACCAGTTCAAAGATGATGTAATAAATATCCATGAACATTTTCATCTCAATGCAAATGCAGTTATTCATTTTAATTTGTTTACAAGTGTCTGGAAATGGCTAATTTTCTTAAGAGTTATTTTGATTAATTAATAATGTTTAGTTTAAATTACTAATCTGTTGCTTTATGTTATAAAATTCTGGAAAATATTATGCATCTCACGTCCAAAACTCTGATTTGTTTATATTTAATCTTAAAACCTTAATAAAGACAAATATGAAAAAAATTAAAGAATTTCCCTCTAGGTTAGCAGATTCACAAACCTGCACAAGAATGTCATAACAGTCTGAAAAGCTAAACATATTATTGATCATGTTAAGATGTTTAATACCCAATACCAGATTTTTAACATGATGACTTTCTGAATAATAATCAATCACACTTACTCTGTTGATGATGCAAGTGACTGTTTGTCCTATTTGGAAAGCATTCATTTCATTCTCACTGCTTTGGTCTTCAGAAGGTACACTGTCTGCTTCCATCACACTAGGAACAAAGTATAATACATGACGGTATTATTGTATTTTATGACAAACAGATAGTGTCTCAATTACCTATTCCTATTACCATTAGGCCTATAAAAACAAAGATGTTGTATTGCCCTTTAGGTGCCAAAACATGGGTCGGTCGATCAGAATTTTTTTTCTTTAACTTTTTTTTTCTTCTCCCTCTTTGGGCTGATATTTCTCAGTTTTTAATGCTTTAATATTTTGTTTTTCTCTAAAAAAAAAGGTATACAAAAAAAACTTTTTTTAAAAGCCAACCATAGATTTCAAGATTTTGGGGTTGGTAGCAAAGGGCAATACAACATCTTTTTTTAATAGGTCTTATTGTAAGTGGTATTTCCAGCCTTTATTCAATTGGTCACTTTTCACTTTGCAATCCTGCTTTTTTTTCTTCAACCCATATTTGATATTTTCCCATTGACAATGCTTGGCTTCAATTTTCACTGACACAATTCATAGAAGAGTAGTTTTGTATCAATTGTGGTAAGAAAGAAGTCACTTCTCTGTATTATCAAATGTTGAGATACATGTAGCAATAGGTAGAGAGAGGGGGTAGAGGGATAGTCAGAGAGGGATAGAAAGAGAGAGAGGGGGGGGGGGGACAGGGGTGGGAGAGACAGACAAAGAGAAAAAAGAGATAAGGGGGATATTCAGGATAGAGTGAAAGACAGAGAACAGAGAAGGTGGAGGAAGAGAGAGGTAGATACTCTGAAGGAAATACAGATAGGAAAGAGAAAGAAAGAGAGAGAGACAGAGAGACAGGGGTGGGAGAGACAGACAGAGGGAAAAAATAAATGAGAGGGATATTCAGGATAGAGTGAAAGACAACACAGAGAACAGAGATGGGTAGAGGAGGAAGAGAGAGGTAGATACTCTGAATGAAATAAAGATAAGAAAGAGAAAGAGAGAAAGAGAAAGAGAGAGAGAGAGATAGATACTCTGAAGGAAATACAGATAAGAAAGAGAAAGAGAGAAAGAAAGAGCATACCTTTTTCTGATGCTCAGTTCTAGAAGAGACAGAGCACCATGGCCATGTGAGACGGCCAGATGTTGTCCTCTCTTGCCACGGCGACAACCTATGACCTTTGCTTTGACCTTCTGTCCAATGGTGAAAGACTCTAGAGGGTATGACCCCTATGGACAAGAAAAACAAAAAGATTGGTTGGATACAAGGCAAGAACATTATATACTGGTTCTCAATTACAAGATAGATGAGTTCACCATACATTGAAGAGTCCTCTACCCATTGCCAACAGGAATTAGGCCTATGGGAATTAGAGAATCGAGTAGTCAATATGTTAAAGCCCCACTGCACTAGTTTAGCCAAGGGGATTAAACCTCCCTGTATGGTCACTGACAGGCGGTTATCTCATCAAATAACATTTTAAAAAGGGATCATGGGGAATTAATGGTCACCGATTAGGCATTGTTTGCTATATAGAGGGCGCAAGTAGCTATAAGAAGTGCAGTGGGGCTATAAGAAGTGCAGTGGGGCTTTAAGAGATATCATAATTCCGTTGGTGATTGCAATTTTAAGCAAATATCTGGCAATATCTTGGTGCATCATTAGAAACCACTGAAGAACAGACATTCTTAAAATATGAATACATGTATATTTATGAACTGCTCATGCCATTAAGAATCAAGATTATCCAACATTACGGAAAAAAACGAAAGGGATGCCGACGACTTGTATTCCACTCTTTATTTTTACACACGTATCATTACAAAGATTAAGTTGTCATTTTTTAAAGGATGTGACCTGTCTATGGTATAATAATAATAATTGAATATACAGCACATAATAATCATCGATGACAATCCTCTATGCGCTTTACATTATTAGATTCATACAACTTACATATTAGGCCTAGATTATTACATACAAAATTATAGATAATTGCATTATTACATACAAATTACAAATTAAATCAAATGAAATTCCATTACAACAAATAATAATTACTTTGAAAATAGACAAGTTTTGACAGCAGTCTATACTCTAATGATATTACATAATCAAAAATGAAAGGACAAGGAAGATTGTTCAACTTGTTCATTTTCGGTACTCACCGGTTTCATTGTATCTGATACTTCAGTAGCATGTATCCTGCCGTAGCCTTGACCACCCTCAATCTCTATGTTCACTTGAGATTCCTTCACTGACTTCACACTGAAGCAAAACAAACAAGTAATAGACATCAAATGTTGTCCCCCTAAAACCTTCTTTCCATTCACTTACAAAATTAAAAAACATTTATTTAAATTCTCTGACATGTACCGTCTTTTCTTTTACCTTTTTTCAGTTTTGCATCTATGTATGTACAGTCTTCATACACTGTAGGTAAAATAATAATAATAATGATATTCCATTTTTCCTAAATGGAAGCACATATCTCATGATATGTACATAGAACTCATGCATTTCAAATGTGACAGGAAATTATTATCCTGGCTTTAAATCTGGCAGCTGTTATCCACGCAAATTGCATTTCACTGTGATAATACTCCGGTCACTGGACTCGATTAAGATTGATCACAGGGCATACATTTGAACCATAAACTTTTTGAATGAGACGCAAGTGAATGAACCACTATATCACAGTGCTTCCAGCTCACATGTACACTGTATTCACAAGTCCTCTTTTAATTTACATTTTAAAAGACAGCATACATGTATCAACCTACATGTCCTGACAACGATACAAATAAATTTAGACTTTAAATGAGCACTTACACGGCATCTACAATCTGACCGACTAACTTTTGAGAGGTTTCATGGACAGCCGTCGACTTGCGTTCTTTCTCCTTCTTCTTGGAGGGCTTATCTTCTTTCACCAGAGCTGCTAAGAATCTTCCATCGACATAACTGCACGTGAACGAAACAGAGTGATAGTAACATACCAAAATTGTAATATACGATGGTGATGACAACGATGATGATGATGATGATGATGATGATGGCTACTTGCATAGAGTACCGAAGCTGTGACATCATAAAAAATCTATCTTTAAATTTCTCAATTTTTTCTTCATTTTCCGAAAGAGCATACAAAATAATGTCCAAATGTCGAGAACCAGTTGAAAATGTTAAGTATTGGCTGAGGTATGACCATCTGACTGCATATATTTCCTATAGGAGCTCAGTGTTATATTGCTCTGGTTCATAGAATTAGGAGCCAGAGCAATATAACACTGAGCTCCTATAGGAAATCTTTTTATTCAGATGGTCATATCTCAGCCAATACTTAACATTTTCAACTGGTTTTCGACATTTGGACAGTATTTTTGATGCTCTTTCGGAAAATGAAAAAAGAGTTGAGAAATTCTAAAAATAGATTTTTGATGACGTCACACTTCACCACTCTATAGAGCCAGTGTGCGCCTCTGATGCGCGCTCATGGTGCTTGCTCTACTTGCTCTCACAAATTCGATGCTTTTGGTCAGTGTTTGAAAATCAGATTATTTTCCATCAGTCTTTGTTGGTATTAGTATTATTCTTGAGATAATGTCATAGCTAGGAACCGGAGAGCTTTGTTTGTATTGTTGAACAATGTGGGTACATATCAATTGGCGTTTGTAAAGTCCTGACCAATATGTTATCACCAGGACAGGGATTGTGCAGTATATTTGCAGGTATACTGTGATATCATTTGCTTACATTATGAAAACTTACCTAGAGTCACCTATTGTTACTGTATCCCCAATTTTGATAGCATCCTTCTGCACTGAGAAGTTGTTCAGGTGCTACATGTAGAGGAAAACAATAGCAATCATCATTAATGAATAGAAATATATAACAGTAAATAAAATCATTCAAGTCAAATACATAGCCAATACATATTTAAACACATATAGACCACTACAACAATCACAGGTGAAGCTCCTATGAAATCATTTTCATATGAACTTCATCCCGAAATCAATATCATTCAATTGTATCAAATACAAACAAATTCAATACAATCAATAAAATTAGATGGACAATAACCAAGACACATCTGAATACAAAATTGTAACAGCCAAGAATGTAACACCTAGCGAATCATTCCAAAACACATACCATTCAAAATATAATCACACAGCCCCAAAAAGGTAAGTAGTTGTTAGTAAAAATCACGTTCAACTGACTCACCTGTTTTGCAGACAGGTAGACAAGTTTTCCCTGGCCTGTTTGGGCTAATATGAATTCTCTTTTGACCATCAGAACCTTTCCTTTGTCTTCTGCCAAAGATGCAATCGCTTTCTTGCCCTTTGAAAGGAAAACAACAACATTACAAGCAAGGAATCAGTAGAATATATTTCCATATGGTTTGATTAGGTCTACCAATTATGTCAATAGGGGCTTTTAGATTTGCGTGGACTGATACGTGTGACGTCCATTCAAGGCAGTGCATTAAAAGGATGTCGATCGTAGCAATCCACGTTGTCGTTGTGCAAATCTAAAAGTCCCTATTGTTGTATATTAGGTGGTCAATGGAGCACTTTCAGAATGGCTTCATAATTGTTTGCATGTGAAGCAATGAATCAGATAATAATCAAATCTTTCTGATTTTGTGCTTGATTTGAAAGGATATCATTACCAGCATTCGAAAATAATGTATACATTTTATAATTCTATTTCACACCTTTCATTTCTTTTAACTGCCTCCCCTGAAATCTGACAAGAATCTTAAACAAACATGTAAATTACTTTGGCAAAACAAGGTGAACTCATGGCACACGAAGGTTCATTTTTGGCCTACAATTAATTGCCACTTAAAGGCATCGTTTAACAATGTTAAATCTGATGCATGGCCCTATACGTGTTATCAGTGTCTGTGATATGGTGTAATATTGAAGCCCTAAAAAGATTGCACTTCAAAATTATCACGAAGTGCCTCAAAAAAGTACAAATCTTTGAGTGACCAGTTTTACCATACCAGTACTCATTTTCCCCAATAGACTGTAGTGTTATAAAAACCGTTAGAAAAACGAGAATTTCGATTTCTAGTCATAAATATCTTGATTATCAGACAGCAGATCGGCTTGTAAAAGTCATGGGATTCCTGACAGACCTAAAGGTTTATAATTATGATTGCAGCATGAGCTAAATCCAGGAGTTTGTTACAGAATCTAATGCAATGTTACTGAGTCACTTTAACAGTATTAACCTACATATGTAAAATCGTTCAACATCTAACCATGCCTGATAAATTACCTGAAAATAAAACAACATTTAAACAGCTTTACATGTATCTTTACATGAGTACATTGCACATTTTCTGGCTCATACAGGTCGAATGTACAACAAGACAGAAAAGTCAGCATTCAGCCTCTGTTACCTTTTTGCTTTTAGATTTTGATTTCTTGCATCCCTCTATGACGTCTGGCTTCAAAGACAGAGTGACAGCTTTGCTTGATAGATCAATATTCATCACACAAGCTTCGATGCTATCCCCAACTTTGGGCAATTTCCCTACAGATCAAAGAGGGAAAAATATGAAATAATAAAACCTGCACCTGTACTAAATAGACATTAACATATTTACGGTGTATACTAACAATTAAGAATGAAAGAGAATGACATATTGAAATCCATAACTTTCCCTAATTCTGAAAGGTTACTTTAATAATGAAATAACTGTTTGGAGGCAGAAGGGTTTAACTCTGTATAAGTGATATGAGTTAGCTCCCTTCTTGCTCAAAAGAGACAAATATCATTAATACGTATGCAATCCTGTGGGGTTTGTCCGACATTTTTTTCAGTGACAATTAGTCAAGGCTTTATTTCATCATTGGGTTAATAATAATAATAATAATATTTAATTTTTATATAGCGCTTAATACAAATGTCTCTAAGCGCTTTACAAATATACTATTACCCCGGTCATTGTATTCAGTGCTTGCCCCCACACACTGTGTGCACAATCTCCACTCCCTGGGGAGCATTCCAGCCGGGCGTTAAGGTTAGCGTGGTAATTTGGTTTCAGGTTAGGGTTAGGGTAAAGATAAAGGGTAGGTATAGTGTTTGGTCCAGGAGGGTAGTGAGAGATTCAGTGAGTGTGGAAATTGACTGCAATGCAATGTCATCAGAGCACTCCTTGTCACTAGCAGAAAGAGACTTAATCTTCAAAGTCTTCACGGGTTATTTGTTAAGTGAACTGTATGTAGAAGGTCGTATTCATGGAAAGAAGAAGAGGGGAAGACCTCGTAAAGGCTTTCTAGATGATGTAATCACAGAATGTGGAGCAACAGGGTATGAAACGCTGAAACGGATGGCTAAAGACCGAGGAACTTGGAGAGACACTTGATATAAAATTTTGATTGGGTCACTGAACCTGTCATAAACTGACAGATCACTATTGATGATGTAGAGGAACAATTAATTCACAGCTTTATCCGAGGCTTGCTTATCATTACCATGTATGTGATCCTGTGGAATGACTGCATCAACAGTGTGAGGGAGAGAACAGATAATTCCCTTTCCCAGAGTACTCCTGACTGTGGCATGGACCAGAGAGCCAACCTTGTGGGAGATCACATGCTTGAACTCTACAAAGAGGGAGAGAAGGAAAGAACTTTTAAAGCGGGATTGCACTACTTGCGCCCTCTATATAGCAAACAATGCCTAAGCGGTACTTGTTGGTCCCCCATAATCCCCTTTTTCTTATGTTAATTGGAGCTGATTTGATGAGATAACCACTTGTCAGTGACCTTGCATGGAGGTCTAATCCCTCCTGGCCAAACTAGTGCAGACAGGCTTTAAGTTAAGTTTTAAATAGGAGTATTGAAATGCTACTACAGTAAAACCTGTCTTAGTGGCCACCTCCCTATAGAGGCCACCTGTCTATAGTGGCCATGTATTTTGTCTCCCTTGAGAAAGATATGTGTGTTGAGGGCCACCTGTCTATAGTGGCCACTCTTTCTGTTTCCCTTTGATGGCCTTTATAGACAGGTTTGGCTGTATTACTTAATAACCTTATTACTTCATCATGACTTCCCAGTGCTGATGTCATTTATCTGTATTTGCCACTCTCAACCTAGGTGTAGTACATTTTAAAGCATTATGGGTACCTGGTAGACAGTAATTGAATGCTTTTGGAACTTTGGGTAGCTTGGCTAAAGGGTGACTTACCGGTAAGTATTTTGTAGGCATCTTGGGCATCCATCCCCTGGGCTGGATATGTGTGTGCTATAAATGTAGCTACATGTATGTATATCGACCCCATGGGTGTCATAACCTCTAGGTTAAAAGCCTCTTATCAGATTGAGCACTACCTTGTGAGGCTACTGAATTATATTAAGATTCTTTGACTGACGGGCCTTCGGCAAGTCGGCACTGTGGCATGATTCTCTGATTCCATGGTACTCACAGGCAAAAGAATGGTCAATGCACTTTCAGATTACTCTGTAACAACTGGATATTCCTTAAATTCTATAAAGTAAATAACGTAAAAACTTTGTGAACTACATACCTTTCTTTTCTTTCAGAAGGAGCTCTGCCCTATCTCTGTCTCCAAAATACGCCTCTAGTCTGGCCAACCCAGTGTACGCCTCTGCTTCATCCTGGAAACAATCTGATGTTTTCAGGCTGACCAGGAAGCGTTTCTTCTCCACATTGACCTCTGTGACCTTTGCCCTCAATGTTTGACCCACTTCATAGAGCTTGGAAGTATCACTGACAAACTCATCTGACATCATCTGTGTATATCAAGAATATAAATTCAGGTTTAAGACCAATTTAGATAAGTCATACCACCTCAAATGAAAGCGTTTGGTTGAATTCAAATTCAAGATGACAATATTTAATTTTTTACAGACTTTGGTATTAAAGTCATATTTAATTTTTTCCTCACTTGAAGCATCATGCTTTGATTTTGATATGACCTTGTATTTTTTATATTTAGGTAAATTTGAGATACTCTGAAAAACTTTTAGAATCAGAAAAATAATAACAGCTAGTGACTGGCCATGATACTGCAGTTTTTGGAAGGGTAGTGGGACACCTGCATGGTCCTGCATGGTCCTGCATGTCCCATCAGTAAGGCTACATGTACAATATGTGCTGTTATTAGTGGAGGGCTAATGGGACTGTTTAGTTGTTATTGATCTGGGGGGGGGGGGGGGGGTGTTTCACAAAGATCCTATTAAGTCAAACTTAAGTCTAAGTTGGACTTGCAAATTATGGAGAGCCATTTGTAGCCTTAAAGTTGAATATTTTCAAAAGAAAAAATTGGAAGTATTTTTGACTTTTCATAAACTCCACATCAAGAACATGAAATATCCTTGATGATACAAAATATGAATGATTTGAATCAACATTTTATGCCTTTTAAAATAACTTTTACAAAATATTTTCATTGATGCTAACGGCTTTCCATAATTTTTAAGTCCAACTTAGAGATAAGTTCAACTTAGGATCTTTGTGAAACACCCCCTGGGGTTTTTGTGCCACTCTGATGAGTAAAAGTACTAATAAAAGTATGGGAAAAATAAGAATGAAGTACATACCGCCTTCGGTGCTAAGCCCACAATATGATTTGGGAATTCCACAAAGACTCCGTAAGACAAGGTGTGACGTAAGACGCCAATGAGGAACATGTCGATCTCCAGCTCTGAGAAATCACGGACAATCTCGGTTTTGTTCCTGGCAGCATTTAAGAGCAATGGCTTGCATGTAACAATCTGAATTCTCAGGTCAAGGATGTAATTTTAAGTGATATAGGCCTAACATGCTGGCAAAGAACCTTTTTAAATTTGAGTTGTTGTTGTTGTAGGTAATAGTTTAATGGCGTTCATTCAGTATTGACTATATACGCCATATCTTTAATTTTATAAGAAAATCAGTTATACATAGGAAAACTGAGGATGAAGATTTGTAATGATATAATTAATAAATCAGTAACGCAATTTATTAGGAGTCTCTGGATGGTTTGCAACTTCGTTTTTCTGCTTTTTTAAAAAGTTTAATCTGGTCAGCCCGGTTTCGATTGCATGGAAAACTAGCTTTGCCCGATTTGAAACAGGCTTCTCGGTTACTCGACGTGCGTGCGCAGTGATCTTTTAATTTTGTAACGCACGGTGCCCAGACCACTCGGAAACACAGAAACACTAAATTGAGACACATCGTACAGGGGCGCTCCTGAAACCGAATTTCCAATCCATTCAAGTTTAAATTTCATTTAAATTTGAGGAAATGTCTCTATGCAGATAGGGGTCACTAGAGAGACATAGGAAATTCAAGCAATACAATGATTCTCTTTGTTTCTACATGTTAACATATTAATGACAGATTCAATGTGACCTATAAAGCAGATTATGATTTACAACGTTCATCTCATTTTGTACAGATACGACAGCAATCAATAGCAGAAGGATAAAACCATTGCTCACAGGTTTCTGATTTTCTGCGCTTCGAGATAAATTCAGACTGCTCTTAATTCAAGAATTATTTATTTTCTGCTGTAATCTATGCCAACCTTACTTAACCCTAATAAGGCCCCCCCCCTCCACGATTTTTCTGATTGTTCGGGAACGCATATCGATGGCGCCCCGCCGCTCGCTGACTTTTTTCATTCGAGTCTTACGCAACTTTTAAAAGAATTTTTTTGAAAATCGGACCTACGGTTACAAGGTCACGTGACCTTTTGTCTTTGCATGTCAGCCCGAAAATTGCTCATTTTCGTGATTTGTGTACAAAACATATGGAACAGTCATTTTTCTTAAAAAAAGATCAAACATGGGTTATTGGGTCTTGTTTAAAGTTTAGGTGGTTGTTTTGGGGGTCAAAATAGTTGAATTGTAGTTAGAAATGAAATAAAACAACAAAAACAATAAAATACATAAGAAATTATAAAAACAAGAGATAACATGAGGAATAAGCTGGCACTTCCAATTTTTGTTGTCGTATTATTTTTCAGAATGGTCTAATGAATATATGTAGTGAACAAGAATGCTTAAATATGAATAATATATGATTTATGGGTAAAAATGTGATTTGTATGACCATATTTGAATAAATTACCTTAAATATGCAAATGAGTAAATTTTTCAAAAAATTGAAATTATCATAGTATTTTATACACTTCACTTGACATGCGTGCAAATTTTCGTGGAGATCGGCCGCTTCACGGTCGAGATCTTATGGGGGGGGCCATAATGCCCCCCCCCCCCCCTGGTCGTACTAAGACCTCAAATAGCCGGCCTTTTACGGTTAGGTTATATCTTCATCACCAAATAAATTTTGGGTTATGATTTCAAAATTACATAAGAGACACAAGAAACATTTAAGCATTTTCAAGGATACACAAGTCCTGGACTTGCCACTGTAGGACCAAGTCAGGGCCTGGTCTATGACATCTCCCTCACTGTAGCTAGCAAGAAGAGCATCGCAAATATCGGGATGGTCGGAGAGATGGGTCTTAGGGATGAATGCCGGCTTGTTGCCAGGCAACTGGATGACCTCAAGTCCATCTTGTTTGACCTTGCTGATTTTTACTTTGACAATCTAGAGTGAAGAACAAAAACAGATTTTACCAGAGGATTAACAGAGGATAAACAATTGCGATGAAGTTTACAGTTAAATAATTATAGCACCACACAACCAGTCACCAAGCAATGTACATTGGTGCATCAAGACTGAGTACACACCAATCGTTCTTATCCATCAGAATATTTTCATCATTAATAACGTCACAATACATCATTCAAAGACATACACGTAACCATGGGCCATACTAAAAATCATCCCCATACATACAAGTAAATGCTTGACCTCTCAATATCCTCATCTAGATCGAGTTATCCCCCTATGATTACAATCTGTCAAGGTGGTGTCCATTTGCTCAGGGCAACTCGGTTCGGACGCCTTGATGTTCTCCTGGGAGGTGTATTCAACGTCCCTGCACACATGTCTAAGGTCACCCTCAGAAACACTCACACACCCACATTTTCGCAAGCACGCATATCAACACTCACTCACCCAAGCACATTCACACACAACACTCACCCACACACATGCACCCTCACTCATCTCTATGCACTCACACCCACACACACATCCACCCACACTGGCACATCCATATGCACAGACACACACACATTAACTCACCCACACACATCCACCCTCACTCATCCACATTCACTAACTCACTCACACACACATTCACCCATACTGGCACATCCACCCACACCCACTCACTCAAGCACATTCACACTCACACACACCCACATTCATTAACCCACTCATACACCACATTCACTCACCCACGCACATCCACATGCACCCTCACTCCCACACATTTACATCCACACTCACACACACCCACATTCACTCACCCAATCACACACATCCACCCACACCCACTTACTCATGCACATTCACACACACCCACATTCATTAACCCACTCACACGCCACATTCACTAACCCACACACATACACCCACACTGCCTAATCCACATGCACACACACACATCCACATACACACTCACTCATCCACGTGCACTCACACCCACTCATTCACGCTACCTGACTTTTGCATCTTTTCAAAGATCTCCACATATAATTTTTCAGAAAAACTGCAACTTTACAATTCTCTTTAACATACGATTCAAAATTTATTTGGCAATATAAAAAGAAAAACATCATATCACAATAGAAAACTATACACGCAAGATCATACTTCCTCTTTAAAATGGTCTATTATGCCTCGCATCGCACAATTTTTTTTCTCAATTGAATTGGCTTTAGAGAAACACAGAGAGACTCCTGTTATTTTAGCATGAATTTTTGTGATTGTTTTAAAGACATTACAATATACAAGTATTTAAAGATGTTGCATTTTTAATGCCCAAACATATGAAGTAAAAATGCAGGTTCATGAAAGCCACAGACCAACACTTAAGATAAAGTTGAGTTCTGGTCATGCAATTGCATTGTGAAAGAAACATTGTGGAATCGATCAGAAAAGGTTGATCATCTAGCATATAAGTATTGGTGTATACTGCAAGGTTCTGGTTCATCAAGATTATAAGAAATTTGGCCCAGTCTTAGTAAAGTTACAAACCCTGTACACAGAAAGATTATATATGGGACTACACGAACAATACATGTAGCATAAAAATCCGTTCCAATTTGTATAATGTTACATGCCATATTTAGAATAGTAAGGCATTTGAAGAACCATACTTTTCAGGGAAATCTTTTTTGTAAGATGTTCTTCCACACTTGCATAATACAATGATAACGCTCACAAATTATTTTCCACCTCTTCCCAGAACTCAATCTTCTCTGTAAGTATTTTCCATATAACCATACAAATAAATGTGCTTCCTAGTTTCTCACACGTCCTTCTTTCATTTCTCTACTCAACTCATCTTTCTTTTATCAACTGATATTTCTGTTTAGACATGAAATATTGAATACATGTAATCTGAGAAAATCTAGGCAATGGAGTAACAGATCTCATGAATACCCTGAACCTTCTGCGCTTTCAATCCCACGCAGTCATTGTAATGCAAGGACTTATGAAAGTTTAATATGAAAAATATCTTAAAAACTGCCTTCATTAAATCGTGTCTACATGTACAGAACAATATCTGCGACATTGTACCACCCCTCTTCCTTTTTTCAGCGAATGCAGGTTTTGTGTACAAAATTTACCTCATTATTTCAGAGAGTATCAATCTTAAAGTTGCTCAAGTGTGGGTGTATTAGAGGGCAGCAACCGGACGAATGCACAGGAGCGTAATACACATTGGCTCAGGGTTACATAGTGATCGCCAAGTTGCCTACTTCGCAAACAATTTTATACCCACGCATGAACATCTTCAAACACTTAATAGTTTCTTTGGCAATCCAATGGGCTTAAAAAGACTGAAATACAAAAAAGTCATGTGTCCAGGCTATAAATGTAACTCTGACACATCAAAAAGGGGATCAGTAATCACACCTTATTACTGACATGAGTTTAAATAGGTTTGAAAAATAAGAACATGAAATAAACAAAAAATACACAATTCAAACATGAACTTTGAAAAAATAAATGCAGAATGTGCACGATTCTGTTTCACAAATCAATTTTCCTTATCCAAATTTGCAAATAAGAACAAGCTTTTTATTTGTTTTCTTCTTTACAATCATGATATCACAAATAATGAAGAAATTAATCACAACACAGTGTACTTAATTTATGTACAGCTCCACCTTGACAAATGCAAATTACAGTATGAAAAATAATTCTTTACAGTCTAAGCTCTATATGGATTCAATACCTCAAAATGGATATTTATTCGCAATAACTTTTTGCAATGCTTGCATATTCAAGAGAAGTGAATGTAACTTAAAAGTCTTAAAGTCATGATTAGCATTGACAGAATAAAGCAGACATCTTTTTAACAAGCTAAAAGCATATACATGTACATGCAAATATATATGTACAAGTGAAATTAATCAATTAGAAATGAGACTAACTATACATATACTTGTTAATCTCGCTCCAAAGATATGACGTTGAGCATTGTAGCAGATATGAAAATGAAATGTTTAAATGTTCTTCAATGTACATACATTTTCAGAACTAGTATTATTGACAGTTTTGGAATAATAATGAAACCTTCCCATTTCAACACCTAAAATCAAACAAAAAATGAAATGCATCAGACAAAGCCATGAAAACAAATGTCTTAAAACTTCCTCCTCACACTATATTTCCTTTGAATTCTGGCCAGACTTTTTATTCATACCCATCCCTTTCCACAGTTTATCTCTCTCTGTCTCTATCTCTCTCATTTGCAATCCATCTCTCGTCTCTCAGTCTCTCACAGTTCGTCTGTCTTGTCTTCCTTGCCTCATCTCTCTCTCTCTCTCTCTCCCTCTTTAACTTTCTCCTCTTTTACTCTGTTTCATCACCCTTGTGACTTCTCTCTCTTCCATCTCCCTTGAAACTCCTCTCTCGCTCTCTTACTCTCTCTCTCTCTCTTTTTCTTTGATGTTCCAATAGTCTTTATCTGTTATCCCGTAGGTATTTACAGTATGAATCAATAGCATCTAAGCATTCACTGTGGCACTTTGTTTTCTCAGCTTCCAGAACACCATACACATCATGTGTCGATCTAATGACATAACTGAGAATGTCCGGATCGATGGGCTGCAGTCCATCTGATGTTACCGTCTCATCAGAGCTACTGCTGCTATTAATTAACGTGTCTTCGCCCACCATCTTCCTCAGGACACTTTTGGCAAAATCCCCTCTTGATCTGGCCCTAGTATGGATGTCAATGATGTCTTCATCAGATAAACTCTCCCAGTGTATTTCCTCCTCTATGTTTTCTATCTCACCGTCTTTATTAGTGTCATCATTCCCTGTTGCACTCTGCACCCGCTTTTTTTCAACGTGTCTGCTCTTAAACCTAACATCTTTTGGAACACTCTCGTTCATACTTGCATCCATTGTTCCTTTCCTTGACTTACTCCCACATTTTTTCCAAAACAGGTATCTACAGTGTGCATTAATGCACGTGGTGCATTCTTTAATGCACTTTTTCTTATCAGATTCTTCAATACCATACACATTAAACGTAGTCTCAAACGTGTAACTCATAATATCTGGGTCTATTCTTTTGACGTTTGGTCTTCCAGAGCCTGAATGTGATAACCCAGAGCAGTTTCTATTGACCAGTATCTCATCACCAACAATCTTCCTCACGATACTTTTGGCAAAATCTGCTCTTGATCTGGCCGTAGTATGGATGTCAAGTAGGTATTCATCTGATAAACTCTCCCAGTGTATCTCCTCTTCTACGTTTTCTATCTCACTGTCTTTATCAGTGTCATTCCCTGTTGCACTCTGTACCCGCTCTTTCTCAACGTCATGTCTGCTCTCGAATCTTCCATCTTTGGGAACACTCTCCTTCATACTTGCATCCGTTGTTCCTTTCCTTGACCTATTTGTAGAGTTTTTCGCAAACAGGTATCTACAGTGTGAATCAATGCATGTGGTGCATTCTTTAATGCACTTTTTCTTATCACATTCTTTAATACCATACGCATTAAACGTAGACTCACAGATGTAACTCAAAATATCTGGGTCTATTCTTTTGACGTTTGGTCTTCCAGAGTTTGAATGTGCTAACCCAGAGCAGTTACTATTGACCAGTATCTCATCACTAACTATCTTTCGCAAGAAAGTTATAACAAAATTAGTCATTGTTTTCGCACATGACCTAATGCCAATGACTTCTTTGTCAGATAAACGCTGCCATGGTGACCCCTTCACTACGCTTCCCCCTGCAACATCTCGTTTACCTCCTCCTACACTCTCAAAAGCACCCTCTTTCCTTCTTCCCACGTCATTCTTTCTAAAACCTATATCTCCATCTTTTTGTCCAGGACCATTTCTTAGAATCTCTGTTCCCTGAGCCTTTCTTTCACTCATTCCTTCCCTGTTTGACGACTTCTTGGTTTGAGAGTTGGATAGGTATCTACAATGTGAATCAATTGATTGGACACATTCCCGCCGGCATTTTTCCTTTTCATGTTCTTCAACACCATACACATCGTATGTTGTCTCCAGGGCATACTGTAGTATGTCAGGGTCTATCGCTTGCACATTTAGTCTACCTCCTTTCCCCGAGCAGTTGCTGTTCTTCAGAATGTCCCTGTTGATGAACTTTGTCACAACACACTGAGCAAAATATGCCCTCCTTATGCCTCTGCTGTGTAACCCAATGATTTCGCTTTCAGACAATTTTTCCCCTGGAAATTTTCTCTCTGGCCCTACCACCTTCCCATCTATTTTGTTCCTATCTGTAAATCCTAAGACACTGTCATCCTTTTCTTTGTTGCCTTCATTTTGTCTCGAATCCAGTCCTTGATGTCTCGCATCATTCTCATTTCTCACCATCTCTGTTCTCTCTTCATCTGTCCCCTCACTTGATTCTTTCTCATTTCTTCCTATCCTAGACTGCTTCTGTGAGAACTTCCGAAACAGTTCTCCACAGAATGCATCGATATTGTCTACACATTCACGATGGCACTCTTTCTGATCAGATTCATCAGTACCATAGACATCACATGTTGTCTCCAAGACATACTCCAGAATGTCTGGGTCAATTGCTTTGACTATGGGTCTTCGGGAGCCCAGCTGAGATTTTCTGTAGCAGGTGCTTTTTACCAGAATGTCATCATCAACTAGCTTCCTCAGTACACTCCTTGCAAAATCACCCTTCGAAATAGCCCTTTCATACAGGTGACAGATCACTCCCATAGACAATTTCTCCCACGCCATCCTCTTTTTTGAACAAGCTTTCTCTACATCTGTCGTCACCCTCTCTGAAGATGTTGCCTTTCCTGAAATCTTCTCTTGGCCCAAATCTTCCATGTCTCGTTCTGACACACTGATTCTGGCGACACTTCTGCTATCCTCTCCCATCTTATCTAATCGTACAGAATCTTCATCTATGCTTCTTGCACCTCTCTCTTCTATCCCAAAACCATTATCTCCACTGTCACTGGCACTGTCGTCACCAAGAATGTCCACAAACCCGTCAGCTTCATCATCATCGCTTTCCTCCAAGTATTCATTACCTGTATAATTCTCATCCTCTCCCACATTGACATGTGTTCTATAATCAGTCTCAAGCATTACTCTTCTTACATCCATCTTTCCTCCATCTCTTTCCTTTGGCTGTTCTTCCAGAGCATTGTCCTCTCTTACTCTCTCCCTATCTCTATTCTTCTGTTGTTCTTCCCGAGCATTGTCCTCTCTCACTCTCTCCCCGTCTCTATTCTCCTGCTGTTCTTCCCTAGCATTGTCCTCTCTTACTCTCTTCCCATCTCTATTCTTCTTTTTTTGTAAAATTATGCCTAAAGAGTAAACAAGTGATGAAATATATTGTAATTAGAATTTTCAAGTACATGTACAAAGATCTGTTTGTAAAAAATTTAAAGAAGACATTTTTGGCACTTGCAAGTTGTGACACTGAATGTTTTACTGTTCATTTCACAGTAAAGTTATAGTAGTCTACTGCAGACAACTTTATGTCAAATTAATATTTAATATTCAAACACGGAATTATGCAACTATTTCATATATAAATTCAAATATAAATAATATAAACAGCTACTCCAGTCAAGAAAAATACAGTTTATGCATGTATGTACACCAACTTGTCAGCTTAGATCCTACTAGTATCAGACAAGTGCTAAATACGGGTGTCTGCCTTTGCTTGATGTAAAAACTTGCAAATATACCTTAAACAAGACAAAGCACTCACCTGAATGTTTTACCATTGGTAGCGATATCTCCTTGTGAACTTGTATGATCACATCTGCGGCATTGCTGCGATGTCTGTATTGTGGACAAGTATTCTTTATGCTATATGTTTACCAGTAGTATTTTTATAACGTTCCCGGTAATCAAAATAATTGTTTTAAATTTTCACTATATTGGTAAAAATACACTGCCATACATGTAGTTGACAAATGAAGATAAAGTAGGACAAAGTAAGATGTGTAGCCAGGGGTGATGGGGCAATTGCCCCCCCCCCCCCCACACCCCCAGAGAAAAAAGAAGAAGAAAAAAAAAAAAAAAGAGGGAAAGAGGAAAAAGTGAGAGAATAGACATGAAAAAGGTAACGTTTCTCAAATCAGTGCTAAGCGCCACTTATTTTTTTCTTAATATTTAAGTACCATAAATCTCTGTGAATAAGACACTTTTTCCCACCGAAAATAAAATTGAAAGTCGGGGGTGCATCTTATACAAAGGTACAAAAAATATAATAATTAAGTGTCGATTTATGCCCCTCCACCTGCACTGTGCCTGGCAGCATCTCCCAGCTCAGTCATACAAGGTATGTTGACTCTTCACTCGCACCAATACAGTCACAGTAAGATACTGTAGGAAGTTATTTAAAGTGGCACAGTAAAACTGTACTAGATTATATAATCTGTAATCCAGGTTACAAATTTGCAACATTAATGTACTGTCACTATTTGTCTCCTGGGTTGTAGTGATGGCACAGCATCAAACTGTAGGATCGACCTACAACAACACTACCTGTATGGCCGGATATCCGTTTGGAAAATTTGCCGGTCATCTTTAGTTTTAAAAATGACATTGTTACTATTATTTGTGACAAGTTCAAAAGAACAAATCGGCGCCTTCAACTGCAACTCGCAGTAAAATAAAGGTCCTTCCCCGCGTGCATTTTTTAACACCCCTGCCCCCTCTCTCTCTCTTTCTCTCTATCCCTCTCTTCCTTTCACTCTCTCCCTCATTCCCACCTTCTCTCTCCTTCCAAATATCCCTTAACACTCTCTATAATCTCTCCCCCCCCCCCCCCCCATAGCAAAGCATTGTCATGTGTTCAAAATTCCCATTCCCATTAATAAAATGTGGTAAATCATTACAAACACATTGGCAACCATCGTTGAATATCTTAAATTTTATGCAAATAAAAGAGAGGACCAACTAATTTACTCTGAATTTTGGGGGTTCCATGCCGGTATAATACATGTATAATACCCGGTTCCTACATTACCCCTGTATAGAAACATTTACAAAATGTTAAATGTTCCTTAAAGTGAAAGAAATAACCAACAAGTTGTAAGCTTAAGAAATGCACTTTTTCATTTTATTGAATATCCAATATAGTTACAACAAACAGCAGTAGAAAACTTTACCTACTTTCACTTTTTCTTTTAAAAATCCTTCAGAAAAAAAAAGCTTTACCAAAATGGGGAATTTTACAGTGGACTCTACCCAATTACACTGTTGACTATGGAGTTGCAATAATTCTTCATACCTCTTTTCATGAATTGATTGTGACAATATGGTTTATTCTTGATAGGTAAGTACATGTAGTTCATATCTTCTCAGAACTTTATCGATTAACCTCTATGACTCTTTAGATTAATCAATAAAGTTCTGAGGCGATATAAACTTCATCTATCAAGAATAAACCACATTGTAGCAATCACTTCATGAAAAGAGTACATAAAAAATGTTGATTAAAGAATATTCCAACTTTATGGGCAACCCTGTGGATACTTGATATAGGGCACATTTCCACGAAATAACTCAAGCTTCTGTTATCTTCAGCTTACAAGTTTGAACAAGTAAATTCTTGTGATACTACTGGAACTGCGAGGAGCAATACTCCTTAGAATATCAAGTAAAAAATATCTTTTTCGCTACAATTATCCTTGTGTTACATTTTATTATCAACAAATAATAACACACTAAAAGAACACAAAATTCATCATTCAAAATCAAATATAAGTTATTAAAAAATGGAAGTATGTATAGAATATTGAAATCAATAACAAATATGATAAGCAAATTACATGCTGACATTTTTTGTAATAGAACATAATGTAACAAACTCTTATATCTTGTGTAGTACTTGCAAATATATCCGCAAATTTCACATGGCAGTATTAATTTTAAAAACTAAAACAATATAGTATCAACATTTTTAAAAAATCTACACTACCACACAAAGACTTATTTGCCTGCAGACTAGGCTTTTTCCCATGTGTCAGTGTACGGCAAGAAATTCAATAAATATTAACAACATATTACATGTGCAGGTCTACATAGCTACGAAGGAATATTAACCAGAGAAATATTATATGCTTTGCAATCTGATCCACATTCGCACTCTGCTTTGTTAAGTATACATGTAGCAGTTTAGAATTTTCTAAAAGGTTTTAATGAATTGGCTCCTGAAGCTGCATCAATATATTATATTGATATTCGGTTTTCCTCTGATAAACTATCAGACAAATGAAATTGTAAATTAAATAATAAATGAGAATGAAAATTGCAAAATGCAAACAAATAACTCAATTGAAAAAATTCCATGCTGCATTGCCAATTTGGACACTTCCATGCTAAGTTTCAATTCACTTGTTTTCTCTGCTCATGAATTATGTGTGATTCCTTCTTGATCAAAAGATAATGGAATGTAGCCATTAAAAAAACATTTTAACTGCTATGGGTTAAAGCACGATTTCTCATACTTTTGTTACTGTGTACATTATGTAAATATGTCCAGTCTTGACAAAAGACTGAAATGTTTGAAGAAAAATAAATGATGCCCCTCCAAATTTGATGGAAAATTACACAGGCTAATTAAACAGAATTAACAATGCCAATGTTCGATACAAGAATCCTCCATGTACAACTGTAATTTTTACCATAAAGTATTAAGCTAGAGGAGTATTAAAATCCAAAGAAATAATGTAACATTGTCACACCAAGATATGTATAATCTTGCTTTCTACAACATTTTGTTATCTTTTTTTTCTTTCTGGCATTTTTGACAGTTAAAACGTGCCTTTTTAACATACAAGAAGATAAAAAAATTAAACTGAAAAATGTTATAATCTGAAAATGCGATAATTGTCTACAGAATCAGATAGACAGAGTACAGGTTCATGTACCGGTACTTTTAAAACAAGACAAAGAATAAGAAAGATTGGTTCCCTCCTGTTAAAAAAATCGCTCCCTTGTGACATAGCAAAAATCCTCTTTTCTGATTTAGCACATGAGCGGATGTAAAAATGTCTTCACGGTAGTTATTACTAAATGTAAGTACCGGTGCTGAAATTTGTTATTCCTTCCCTATAGACTCTCGTCTTTATTGATTGAGCCAATCGTCTAAATTTTCTCTCCATCATCGTTCTCCCTTCCCTTCACTTTCATCATCACCATTTCCATTGCATTCATCTAAACTCAGACATTTTCAAAATCAAAATCAGAATCAGAACCTTCATCTTCTTCATCTTCTTCCTCCTCCTCTTCTTCATCTTCCATGGATGTCCTCCACCCACCCATCATCAGCATCACTATCATTCATTACAGACTCCTTTTTATTCTGTATTTTTCCAGCCACAGCTCGCGCATCTCCTACTTTCTCTAGCTTCTTTCTTGTTAGACGATGCAGTTCCCGGCAATATGAATCAATGTAAGTGGTGCATTGGCGTTTGCATATATTCCTCTCCGCTTCAGCCACATGATATGTACGATATGTTGTGTCCAGAACATATCTAAGAATGTTAGGGTCGATTACTTGGACGTTGGATCTCATTGCTCCGCTCTTCCCAGCGCAGCTGCTATTCATCAGAACGTCATTGCTTATGAACTTGCTCAAGAGCCGCCTAGCGAAACAGGTCCGGTTACTAGATTTATCATGCAAGATCCAGATCTCCTTTTGAGACAATGGATTTTCAGGACCTACGATTCCCCTACTCCTTTTCTTTTCAACAGTACTCTCATTCTCATCCGTTTTCCTTCTTTCAAGATTAGGGTCTGCCATGTTGGACAGTAATCTGCAGTACGCATCAACATGCCTCACACATTCTCGGAAACAATTTTCCTTGTCAGATTCTTCAACACCATACATGTCATACGTGGTGTTCAAAATATACCTCAAAATGTCTGGATCAATTGGTTGGGCATGGGATCTCTTACCCAATGCTGTCGAGCTCCAACTCCAGGTACTTTTTTTCAAAATGCCATCATCCAGCATATTTGTAAGAACAAATTCGGCAAAGTGCCCCCTTGTTTTGGCCTTAGCCCGTATTTTGATGATAGAGTCTTCAGATAAAGGCTCCCAGTATTGACTCTTTGTACCATGAACTCCTACTTCATCTCCTGTCTTATCTTCATTAATCAAACCACTTCCTTCCCCAGCATCTTTCCTTACACTGCACTTCGAAATACCAGGACCTACTGCCCTACTACTTTGAGCTTCTCTGCCCTCACCCATCCCATCCTTGTCTCTGTCCACACTAACATCATGATTCAAGTCGAACCGTCTGCTCACGTCAATGATGTCATCCTGTGATAAATTATCCAATGGTTTTCCTTTGATTGCATTCACTACCTCCTCGTCTCTTCTGCCCTCACTTCCCTTACTCCAAGATTCAACCTCCATCCTCGCATCATTTTCATCTTTATCTTCCCTTGGGCTGTACCCAGTACACTTATTTTCAGAACCACTGTCAGTCTCCATTAGTTTCTCTTCCTCTACTTTTACTACTACATAATCTCTTTGGTCATTATTTTCACCCCTTGGAGGATCATTTGCCATCCTACCTTCACTTTCATTTGGACTATACCCAACACACTTATCTCCAGAATCATCATCACTCTCTAACATCCTTTCTCCCCCTACGTTCCCTACTTCTACTCTTTCTTCATCACTTCCATCACTCATTGGATCGTGTTCCATCATGTCATTAGCTTCACCAGGACTGTACCAACCATGCTCATCATCATTGTCTGTCTCCACTTTAACACTATATAGCGAGTCCCCGCTTCTCTCCGGTGTACATCTATCATGACGGGTTTGATGGATATCCTTTCCTTCATTTATACCTTCTCCATCCGCTCCATTCCCAGACTTCCCCTTCATGGATTTTCTAAAGAGGTCTCTGCAATATGCATTGATGCTAATGAAACATTCCTGGATGCACTTTTCCTTCTCAAGTTCATTAATGGCAAACACATCAATTGTCTTCTCTAGTGCGTAATTCAGGGTGCCTTGATCGATCCGTTGGACTGGGGGTCTACTGCATATGTAGTCCTCCCAAGATCTCACTCCAGAACAGCTACTATTTATCAGAATGTCATCACTCACAAGCTTCGTCATGAGACATTTGGCAAAGTATTCACTTGTTCTTGCTCGTGTGGCTATGCTGCTGATCTCATAATCGGACAACCTTTCCCAGGGTAATCTAGCCCCTGCACCCTTCTCCACCCTTTTTCTTCGCTGTTCGAACTGATTCCTGCAATGTGCATTTATAAGCCTGATGCATTCCTCATCGCATCCCTTCTTATTAGATTCATCAATACCAAAGGTATCATATGTCAGCTCTAAAACATCATGAAGAATGATAGGGTTAATCGGAAGGACAGCTCTTTTTCCAGTATCTTGAGGATATCTTGCAAAGCAACTGCTAACTGCTAGCACATCATTGCCAACTAGCTTTGTCAAGATAGTTCTTGCAAATGTTCCCCATGACCAACCCGCAGCGTCACTCCACTCATCAGCAATTTCTTTTTCCGACAGCTTTTCCCATTGTAGTTTCTCCTCTGCCCCTCCTCCCTTCCGAACATCACTCTCTACCCTTGTCCCATTTTCATCCTTTTTGAAGCTGGTGTCTCCATCTCTAAAGTTCTTGCCTTTCTTCGGTGACTCATTTCTATCTGCTTCATTTTTGGATTGCCTCGTCCTCACCTTGGCATGCAGGCGTCTACAGTAGGCATCCATGCATTCAACACACTCACGGTGACAATCCTTCTTCATCAATACATCCACATCAAATATACCATACGTCGTCTCCAAAACATACTTCACAATGTCTGGGTCAATCGGTGTGATCTTCTTTCTTGAGCAATCACAACGATATCTGCCATAGCAGTTGCTGTGCACCAAAATATCATCGCTGACAAGCTTCTTCAAGATATTTCTCGCAAACTTGGCAGTTGATTTTAAGAAAATCCGTCTGCGAATGATGGTAATCTCTGCTTCAGACAACCTACTTTTTACACTTCTTCCTTTACCATTAGCCACCTTTCCAACTCCTGAATCATTATTCCTTGGTGACCTAGTTCTTTCTGATTCTAATCCCACATTCCCCTCTCTCCTATCTGTCATGCTTTTAGACTCCTTTGCCATTTGCCTCGAAAGCACGCCCCTACAATGAGAATCTTCCCTATCTGTCCCCATCTGCCCTCCATCCCTTACACTATCATCATCATCTTTCGCTTTCTCTCTTCGCCTCTCCATCACCATCTTCTTCTTCTTCCCTGTCAGTTCTTGCAACATACCTTTCATGGTTTTCATTTCCAGTCTCATTAGCTTCACATGTACCATTATACTTGAAAATGCCTTAAGGCTCTCTACCATTATACTTGAAAATGCCTTAAGGCTCTCCGCAATTTCCTGGAAGAATTCATTAGATGGTGAGGTATCCTTCTCGATCACTAATGTCTTCTCCAGCTTCTCAGCTCGTTCTCTTTCTTTCTCCAACTCCATCTGCATCTCCTCCAGTTTCTCTTGGTAAGCTCTGTCCACATCCTCATGGTAACCGTCTTCCAGTTTCTCCTTGCTTTCATCCTCCAATGCACTTTCTGATGATCCCTCACTTGCTATCGAATCCATCATCGTTGATGTGCTGGCTTTCAATTCCTACAATATGAAAAAGTAAAGAAAGAGAAAATAAAGAATAGGCAACATTTGATCTATAAGATATTTTTATTACAAAATTTGAGATGGTATATACACTTTAACTATCAAGAGAGAAGAGTGTCTCTTTGTCACTTTAGTCTCTTTCGTCCTCATTTTTAAAGAAAAGAGAAGAGCCTATCAGAAGTATACTTCTTTGTCACAATAATCTCACAAAATTCTAAGAGAGAGAGCAGTTATCAATTTCCTTGAATACAAAATTTTGCATTAGTGATCACTGATAAATATATGAATAAGACAGTTTCAGAAATGTTTGGCGACTACAAGTACAAGCATAATTTAGCAAGATCCATACAATTCCATTCATAACATGCAAGACTTTCTAGCTGCAACTATGCATCTCTCAAGATCTAAATCAAACATTCACAAACAGTGAACGGCACAGCTTTTGCTCAGCCAATGATAAAAAAGAATAACAACATAAAGCAACAATACTCCTTTCCCTCATTCTGAAGTACTTTATTCAGTCATAAGTCAGATCAAATGACATTGCTCTCTACAAATTCTGTTTATGAATAGTTTTGAGGATGAAATATTGCAGAAGATCAAAAAGACATGAAACGAAAGACAGGGTCAAATATCTTCCTCTCAGAAAAAAAAATGTAAATGGTTTTGAACTCATTTAAGTTTTTCAAATTAACAGTCAATATAAATTAGAAGTGCGATGTATTACACAATGACAGAAGTAATCATTATGGTGTAAATTTTCATTCACACAGTTTTAGATAAATTGATAATTGATGTCCATCCTACAAACAGCATTAAACTGGTAATGAATCAATTCCACATTCTCTTAAAAAGATTTAGTCTTTACCAGGTGGTAATTATGTGAATCTCGAGTTGAAAGTGTCTGCTATGCAAGCTGCCTTCCCAGTTGAAGGCAAAGCCTTTCAATGATGTATGGACAGTTGAGTTGGATGTTTGAACATGTACAAAGTACCTGAAAAGAAAAGGTGAGAGATGAATAAGCACTTCTGTCAATATTTTACTTTTAAAAAAATACAAAAATATATGTACCTTACTACCTGTACAGAGTTAGTGTGTCAGACTATCAGTTGATTAAAATAAGAGCTACAATTCAGTAGGGAAAATATTTTTGGATTTTTAGTTTGGTAGAAGAAAAAAAGTGATACTGGGCAGGCAAAGCACAAATTAGCATCTTGTTCATTTAAAATAGAGCTATTTGGCACTTTCATTTTCATGTGTTTGCATGCTTGATATTGTCTGGTAACAGCCCGTCACAGATTTTGTGAATTTGAAGACAACAAATCACAAATTAGTCCATCTTTCAAGAAAAGAATTTTTAAAGGGGGGGGGGGGGTGTTTCACAAAAATCGTAAGTTGAACTTATCTCTAAGTTGGACTCAATAATTATGGAAAGCAGTTAGCATCTATGAAGATATTTTGTAAAAGTGATTTTAAAAGGCATAAAATGTTGAATTAAATCATTCATATTTTCTATTATCAAGGAGATTTCATGTTCTTGATGTGGAGTTTATGAAAAGTCTAAAATACTTTTGTGATTTTTTGCTGTTTAATATATTTTATTTTAAGGCTACAAATCGCTCTCCATAATTTTTAAGTCCAACTTAGAGTTAAGTTTGATCTTTGTGAAACAGCCCCCGATGATACACGATCATTTCATGCTTGACAGCTTCAGCTATCTCTGATTGTTGCAAGCTTTAACTTCCTTACGACCATTTCAAAACTAAGCTCAAGATCAAACCAATAAGAAGTATGTGAAAATGAAACATTAAGAAACCTGTTATAGGTAATACAAACTTTTGGTATGGGGTCTTGAATTTGGTTCAAATGAACATATCGGAAGCATAAACGATCCTACAATATTCAGTAATCGTTGTCCCGGTTAAAATCGAGTCTAAAGTTATGAAATTGTAAATAATAAACTCTTTGGTGTGTAGCTCCCTCTCAAGGTCAAGATATCAATTAAACTATAAAACAATGTTTCTAGACTAAAATCGATCGATTAGCTATTCCCGTTTGGAAATTATGTATCACAACTACGTATTCTGACATTTTCATGGTCACAGCTACCACTGTACAGCCGTAGGCGCTATTTGAAATTTATCCAGATTTACAGGGAGCACCGGTAAATTTTCATTTTCAATTTTTCTTGAAAGCAGAAGTGTTTTAGGGACCCAATTTTCTAGTGCGTATAATACATCCACAGGGTCATCCAAATATATCAAAATTGTAAAGAATCACTATCCACCCAATTTTCAAAATTTCCCAAAACTTTGTATTACCGGTACCTTTAAAAGCTACACTAAAAATGCAGTCTTATCTGTCTTGGTGGCTACCTCTCTATAAAGGCCACCTGTCTATAGTGGCCATGTAATTGGTTTCACTTAAGAGAAGTGTGTATCAGAACTATTGTGTCATAAGGTCACCCGTCTACAGTGGGACACTTTCTGTTTACCCAAGATTGCTCAATGAAAACAAGACAAGTGATTTCTATTCACAGGTTCCTTTAGTAAATGCTTAAGAAACCATTTTCAAAGTAAATGAAAAATTTGATCTTTATAGACAGGTTGTGTTTCTATACATGTGGTCACTACAGCAGGTTTTACTGTTGTTAAAAGACTGTATTAAACACTCACCTTAGTTGCCTTAACCTCAGAGATGATTTCGTTGTTGCAGGATAGGTGTTTACACGAAGCCCAGCTATGCAGATGGGAAATCTGCAATTCTTCTAAAAGTTTTATCAGTCCACTGTACATCTTCAAAATTAGTTCATGATTTGGGGCTTACCAACAAATGATTTCTAGCATTTCTCTTGTATTTAGTTCATACATGTATGACATTAGGAATAACTTCAATTATGTTTCACTTTCAAACATAAGTCATTTCAAGTTCAAGTTCACAACATCTCTTTCAAAGCTGATCTTCGACTGCATTGCCCAAATTGGCTTGGTTCCATTAATCCCCACTTGATCCCAACTTCACAAGCTCATAATTTCATGTTGACTTTTGTTAATTCTTATCTTTATTAGCATAAAAGGAGATGCATGAGACCAGCGCTTGATAGCAATGTGTGGACAGAGTATTCTTTAAGGAAAACAGTGCAACAGGTCTATACAATCTCCTCCATGCTCCCATTCTTACTCTTTCTCTTTTTTTCTATGATTGTGGCCTTTGAGGAAAAAAGAGCAACAGTATGGATAAAACTGTCATACATGTAGTTGACAAATGAAGATAAAAAAGGACAAAGTAAGATATGTAGTATGATGGGGCAGTTGCCCCCCCCCCCCCGAAACAACAACAAAAAAACAAGAGGGAAAGAGGAAAAAGTGAGAGAATAGATAGAAAAAGGCAACTATCTAAAATGAGTGCTAAGTGCCACTTATCAATTTCTTAAAATTTGATTACACATTTTAATAGTCGGCTTCCTCTCAATGCATTGCCTCCCTAAGTACTGTCCCCACCCCTCCCCCCCCCCCTCTCTCTCTCTTGATCCCTCTCTCATTCCCACCCTATCTCTCTTTCCAAATATCCCCAAACCCTCTCTATAATCTCCCTCCCCCTATAGCAAGGCACTAATACCGTAAATCTCTGTGTATAAGACGCACTTTTTTTCCCCACCGTCATTTTTTTTTAAAGTGTCGATTTATGCCTCCTCCACCTGCACTGTGCCTGGCAATGTCTCCCAGCTCAGTCATACAAGGTGTGTTGAATCACCACTCGCACCAATACAGTCACAGTAAGATACTGTAGGAATTTATTTGAAGTGGCACAGTAAAACTTACTAGATTATATAATCTGTAATCCAGGTTACAAAGTTGCAACAGTAATGTACTATCACTATTTGTCACCTGGGTTATAGTGATGGCGCAGCATCAAACTGTAGGATCAAACAACACTACCTGTATTATCGGGTTTCTGTTTGGACTTAGAGAAAAATTTGTCCGTAATCTTCAGTTTTAAAAATGACATTGTTACTATTATTTGTGACAAGTTCACAATACCAAATGGGCGCCTTCAACTACACCTCGCAGTAAAATAAAGGTCCTTCCCCGCGTGCGTTTTTGAACACGGATCTGGCTTGTTGCCTACCGAGCCAGATAAGGAGTCTGCAAATTTATTTTCTTCTTTTTCTTTTTTGCCCCCCAAAATATGGGTGCGTCTTATACACAGGTGCATCTTATACACAGAGATTTACGGTACGTGTCCAAAATTCCCATATACCTATTTAAAATATCAACACAGGTTCTTTCTGTCACTACTTTTATAACATGTGGTAAATCATTACAAACACATTGGCAAGGCATAGTTGAATATCTTGAATTTTTATGCACATACAAAAGAGGACCAAGTAATTTGCTCTTAATTTTGGGGGTTCCACTCCGGTATACTACATGTATATACCCGGTTCACATATTACCTCTGTAAAGAAAAATTTACAAAATGTTAAATTTTCCTTAAAGTGAAAGAAATAACCAACAAGTTGTAAGTTTAAGAAATGCACTTTATCTTTTTATTGAATATCCAATATAGTTACAACAAACAGCAGTAGAAAACTTTCCCTACTCGCAATGACACAAACATGTTTGTAACTTTGTACTTCTGCGAATAGTTTTACTATACAGTGATTCAACAAATATACATTGGAACTTGCTGCTCTCTAGCTCTGAAAATATGAAGTAGAAATGTGATATAAATTTACAAATGTATTCCAAACACAATCTCACTTTTTCTTTTAAAAATCCTTGAAAAAAAACTATACTCAGTGGACTCTACCCAACTACACTGTTGACTATGAAGTTGCAATAATTCTTCATATCTGTTTTCACGAAGTGATTGTGACAATATGGTTTACTCTTCAAAGGGTACATACATGAACATGTAGTTCATATCAACCAATTCTCTATCAAGAATAAACCACATTGTAGCAATCACTTCATGAAAAGAGTTCATGAAAAGAGTAAATGAAAGAATGTTCCAACTTTATGGGCAAACCTGTGGGTACTTGATATAAGGCACATTTCCACAAAATAACTTGAGCTTCTGTTATCTCGAGCGTACAAGTTTGAACAAGTAAATTGTAGTGATACTACTGGAACTGCGAGAAGCAATACTCCAGAAAGTATCTTGTAAAAATAACTTTCTTGCTACAATTGTCCTTGTTACAATTCATTATCAACAAAATAATGACACACTAAAAGAACACAAAATTCATCATTCAAATATGAGTTATTACAAAATGAATGTAGAGAATATTGAATTTAATAACAAATGTGATAAAGCAAATTACATGCTGATATTTTTTCTAATAGAACATAATGAAACAAATCGCAAGCCTACTGTATAAACTCTTATATCTTGAGTAGTACTTGCAAATATGTGCACCAATTTCACATGACAGTATTAATTTTAAAAACTAAAACATAATAACATCAACATTTATAAAAATCTACACGTCCTACACAAAGACTTATTTGCCTGCAGACTATGCTTTTTGCCATGTTTCAGTGTACGGCAAGAATTTCAATAAATATTTACAACATACTATATGACATGTACAGGTCTACATAGCTACGAAGGAACATTAACCAGAGAAATATTATGCTTTGCAATCTGATCCACATTCATACTCTGCCTTGTTAAACATAGTTTAGAATTTTCTAAAAGGTTTATAGTTGGCTCCTGAAGCTGCATTAAGGTTTTCCAATGACAAACTATCAGACAAATGAAATTGTATATTAAATAAACTAATGAGAATGAAAATTGCAAAATGCAAAAAATAATTCAATTGTTTCATAAAATGCTGCATTGCGTATTTGGTGACTTCCATGCCTAATTTTTAATTCACCCGTCTTATTCATAAATGAAACAATGCACTGCATGAGAAATGAAGTCATGTTTTCCAGTGATTTAGTTCTCACTGCTCATGAATTATGTTTAAATCCTTTCTGATCAAAAGATAATGGAATGTAGCCATGAAAAACATTTTAACTGCTATGGGTTAAAGCATGATTTCTCATACTTTTGTTACTGTGTACATTATGTAAATATGTCAAGTCTTGACAAAAGACTGAAATGATTGAAGAAAAAATGATGCCCCTCAAAACTTGATGGAAAATTACACAGGCTAAATAAACAGAATTATCAATCCCAATTTTTGATACAAGAATCCTTCATGTATACAAGAGCCCTGCATGTACAAGTACAAATGTAATTTTTACCATAAAGTAAAAAAAAAAAACAATATTAAGCTAGAGTAATTGCAAAGAAATAAATTGTAACATTGTTACACAAATATACCAGTATGTAGGTGCTTGCTTTCTATAACATTATGTTATCACTTTTTTCTTTCTGGCATTTTTTAGAGTTACAAAGTGCCTTTTTATCATACAAGAAGATAAACAAATTAACCTTAAAAATGTTATAATCTGAAAATGCCATTTATTGTCCACAGAATCAGATAGGCAGTGTACAGGTTCATGTACATCAAAGCTGTACACTGTGAATACAAGAATCATTAAAGCAAATATCTTTACCCCAGACACTTATGAAATGGAAGTTTCAGGACACACTTACACAAGAAAAGAAATAACAAAAGATTGGTTCCCTCCTGTTAAAAAAATCGCTCCCTCATGATATAGCAAAAATCCTTGTTTCTGATTTAGCACATGAGCGGATGTAAATAATGTCAACACAGTAGCTATTACTTAACTACTGAAATTGTTATTCCTTCTCTATAGAATCGTCTTTATTGATCAAACCAATCATCTTAATCTTCTCTCCCTCATTGTACTCCCTTTCTTTTACTTTCACCATTTCCATTTTATTCATCTAAATTCAGACATTTTCAAAATCAATATCAGAATCAGAATCAGAATCGGAATCTGAATCAGAATCTTCTTCTTCCTCCTCTTCTTCCTCCTCTTCTTCCTCCTCTTCTTCCTCCTCTTCCTTTTCTTCATCTTCACTAAGACTGTACTCCAACAACCCATCATCAGCATCACTATCACTCATTACAGACTCCTTCTTATTCTGTATTTTTCCATCCACAGCTCTCGCGTCTCCTACTTGCTCTAGCTTCTTTCTTGTTTGACGATGCAGTTCCCGACAATATTTATTAATGTAAATGGTGCATTCATTTTTGCATATCACCCTGGCTGCTTCAGCCACATGATATATACAATATGTTGTGTCCAAAACATATTGTAGAATGCTACGATCGATTGCTTGGACATTGGATCTCTTAGATGCTTGTAGGGTCTTCCCAGTGCAGTTGCTATTCATCAGAACGTCATTACTTATGCACTTGCTCAAGAGCCGCCTAGCGAAACAGGCCCGGGTCCTAGATTTATCATGCAAGATCCAGAGCTCCTTTGTAGACAATGGATTACCAGGACCTACTTTAGGCTCTGCCATATAGGACAGTAATCTGATGTACGAATCAACATGACTCACACATTCTCGTTCACAAATTTCCTTGTCAGATTCTTCAACACCATACATGTCATATGTGGTGTTCAAGATATACCTCAGAATGTCTGGATCAATTGGTTGGACATGGGTTCTCTTACCCAATGCTGCTCCCACACTCCAGGTACTTTTTCTCAGAATGCCATTATCCAGGATACTTGTAAGGAGAATTTTGGCAAAGTTCCCCCTTGATTTGGACTTGGCCCGTATTTTGATAATGATGTCTTCAGATAAAGGCACCCAGGACTGTCTCTTTGTACCATGAACTCCTACTTCATCTCCTGTCTTATCTTCATTAATCAAACCACTTCCTTCCTTCTTTCCTACCCCGGCATCTTTCCTTACACTGCACTTCGAAATATCAGGACCTAATGCCCTACTACCTTGAGCTTCTCTGCCCTCACCCATCCCATCCTTGCCTCTGTCCACACTAACATCACGGTTCAAGTCAAACCGTCTGCTCATGTCAATGATGTCATCCTGTGATATATTATCCAATGGTTTTCCTTTCATTGCAAGCACTACCTCCTCGTCTCTTCTGCCATCACTTCCCTTCATCCTCACTTCATTTTCACCTTTATCTTCCCTTGGGCTGTACCCAGAACCACTGTCAGTCTCCATCGGTTTCTCCTCCTTTACTTTAACTACTACATCATCTCTTTGGTCATTATTTTCACCCCTCGCAGTTTCATTTGCCATCCTACCTTCACTTTCATTTGGACTATACCCAACACACTTATCTCCAGAATCATCATCACTCTCTAATGTCCTTTCTCTCCCTACGTCTGCTACTTCATGGACTCCTTCTTCATCACTTCTATCACTCATTGGATTGTGTTCCATCATGTCATTAGCTTCACCAGGACTGAAGTCACTGTACCAACCATGCTCATCATCGTACTCTTTATCACTCCATGACATTTCACTTCTCTCAGCCTCTTTGTCTGTAACAGTGCCTTCCTTGTCTGTCTCCACTTTACAACTATTTAGCAAGTCCCCGCTTCTCTCCGGTGTACATCTATCATGACGGGTTTCATGGATATCCTTTCCTTCATTTATACCTTCTCCATCCGCTCCATTTCCAGACTTCCCCTTCACAGATTTTCTAAAGAGGTCTCTGCAATATGCATTGATGCTAATGATACATTCCTGGTTGCACTTTTGCTTCTCAAATTCATTGATGGCAAACACATCAAATGTCATCTCTAGTGCGTAATTAAGGGTACCTGGATCGATCCGTTGGACTGGGGGTCTACTGCATATGTAGTCCTCCCAAGATCTCTCTCCAGAACAGCTACTATTTATGAGAATGTCATCACTCACAAGCTTCGTCATGAGGCATTTGGCAAAGTATTCACTTGTTCTCGCTCGTGTGGCTATGCTGCTGATCTCATAATCGGACAACTTTTCCCAGGGTAATCTAGCCCCTTCAACAACTCCCTGTCCATCCCCTACAACACTATCTTCTCGATCCCTTACTACAGTTTCCTCGCCATTTCCTACACTGTATTCACTATTTCCTACACTTTCCTCCCCACCTGCAACATTCACTTCTCCATTCACTGCATCACTTCCAACACTGCTGCTCCCATCTTCAGTGTGTCTGGAATCACAATCTCTTTCTGTTCGGCCTTCATCATTCCTCAGCAACTTAGGCCTTTCTGCTTGTTTCTCTGCACCCACAATTTCCCCTTCTCTTTGGTTTGTAGATGGGATGGACAGAGATCTTTCTCCACTGCTGTTCTTGTCTTCATCATGTGTAGCATCTGCTACTTCATCTGTTGGGTCTGCCACGGTATCCAGCAACTCGGGCTCTTCTGCTTCATTCCCCTTCTCTATCCTTTCTTCTTCTCTTTTTTTTTTATTTTGTAAGAACAGATTCATGCAATATAAATCTATACAGATGATGCATTTCTCATAGCAAACCTTCTTATTAGATTCATCGATACCAAAGGCATCATATGTCAGCTCTAGAATCTTGTGAAGAAGGGCAGAGTTAATCGGAAGTCTATCTCTAGTTGCACCTCGAAAGCACCTGCTATGTGCTAGCACATCATTGTCAACTAGCTTTGTCAAGATGGTTCTTGCAAATGTTCCCCACGACCTTATTGCAGCGTCCCTCCACTCATCTGTAATTTCTTTTTCTGACAGCCTTTCCCATGGTAGTTTCTCCTCAGCCCCTCCTCCCTTCTGAACATCACTCTCTACCCTTGTTCCATCTTCATCCTGTTTGATGCTGGTGTCTCCATCTCTCAAGTTCTTGCCTTTCTTCGGTGACTCATTTCTATCTGCTAGCTTACTGGCATCCATCCCTTCCTCATCTCTTTCATTTTTGGATCGACTCGTCCTCACCTTGGCATGCAGGCGCTTACAGTAGGCATCCATGCATTCAACGCACTCTCGGTGACAATCCTTCTTCATCGATACATCCACATCAAATTTATCATACGTCGTCTCCAAAACATACTTCAGGATGTCTGGGTCAATCGGTGTGATCTTCCGTCTGCGATATCTGTTATAGCAGTTGCTGTGCACCAGAATATCATCACTAACAAGCTTCTTCAAGAGATTTCTCGCAAACTTAGCAGTTGAATTCAAGAAAACCTGTCTGCGGATGATGGTAATCTCTGCTTTAGACAACCAACTCTTTACACTTCTTCCTTTATCATTAGCCACCTTTCCAACTCCTGAATCATTATTCCTTGCTGACCCAGTTCTTTCTGATTCTAATCCCACATTCCCCTCTGTCCTATCTGTCGTGCTTTTAGACTCCTTTATTATTTTCCTTGTAAGCACGCCCCTACAATAAGAATCAATGCATTCAATGCATTCACGATGGCATGCTTTTTTGTCAGATTCCTCAACGCCATACTGGTCATAGGTTTTTTCCAGGGTGTACTTCAGAATGCCTGGATGGATAGGTTTAACGTTGGGTCTCCTGGAACCAATCCGAGCTCTGCCATAGCAGTTGCTGTTGATCAGTACATCATCACTAATAAGCTCCCTTATTACATAACTGGAAAAAGCAGCCCTATTTCTAGAACAATCACGCAATTCAGAGATCATTTCTTCTGATAATGGCTTCCATTCCTGTTCTAACCCTGTTCCCACATACGGCTTCATCCTATCTGTCCTACTTCTAGACTCCCTAGCCATGTGCCTTGTAAACAGGCCTCTACAATGAGAATTAATGCATTCAATGCATTCACCATGACATGCTTTTTTGTCAGATTCCTCAACGCCATACTGGTCATAGGTTTTTTCCAGGACGTACTTCAGAATGTCTGGATTGATAGGTTCAACGTTGGGTCTCCTGGAATTGCTCCGAACTCTGCCATAGCAGTTGCTGTTTATCAGTACATCATCACTAATAAGCTCCCTTATTAAACACATGGAAAAAGCAGACCTTGTCCTAGCCCTTCCACGCAATTCAGAGATCATTTGTTCTGATAATGGCTCCCATTTTTTCTCTGTCACATCTTTCCTCAAACTCTCTTCTCTCTTGACTATCCTCTTCTTCGCCTCTCTGCCTGGATCCTGCTCTACACTTCTTCTTTCAAATTTTGATATAATGCCTCTACCTGGTCTTCTTACTTCAACATTCTGCACGTTATCCAGCTTTTGGAACTCATCCATTTCCGCATAACCCTTAGCACCACCCTCCCGATTGTTATCCACAGAGCAATCCACGCTTTCTCTCTCATTCCTACCCTCAATGTCTCTATCCCCTAAGTCATTCTCATCGAGCACTCTTCTCCTTTGCTCCTCTAACTCCCTATCTGCCTCCATCTGCCCTCCATCCCTTGCACTACCATCATCTTTTACTTTCTCTCTCCTCCTCTCCATCACCATCTTCTTCTTCTTCCCTGTCAGTTCTTGCAACATGCCTTTCATGGTTTTCATTTCTAGTCTCATTAGCTTCACATCTACCATTATACTCGAAAATGCCTTAAGGCTCTCCGCAATCTCCTGGAAGAATTCATTAGATGGTGAAGTATCCTTCTTGAGCACTAATGTCTTTTCCCGCTTCTCAGCTTGTTCTCTTTCTTTCTCCAACTCCATCTGCATCTCCTCCAGTTCCTCTTGGTCAGCTCTGTCCGCATCCTCATGGTAACCGTCTTCCAGTTTCTCCTCGCTTTCATCCTCCAATTCACTTTCTGATGATTCCTCACTCGCAATCGAATCCATCATCGTTGATGTGCTGGGTTCCAATTCCTACAATATGAAAAAGTAAAGAAATAGAAAATTAAGAACAGGATATTTTGATTACAAAATTTGAGATGGGATATACACTTTAACTATCAACAAAACATATTGTTTCTTTGTTACTTTATACTCTTTCCTCCTCATTCTTAAAGAAAAAAGAAGAGCCTATCAGAGGTGTACTTCTTTGTCACAATAATCTCAAAAAATTCTAAGAGAGGGCAGTTATCAATTTCCTTGTAACAGATGTTGCAGTGAGCTTTTAACGATTTTGAAAAGATATTACATACAAAGTTTTGCATTTAATAGTGATCACTTATAAATAAATGATTTAGACAGTTTCAGAAATGCTTGGTGACTACAAGTACAAGCATAATTTAGGAAGATCCATACAATTCCATTCATAACATGCAAGACTTTCTAGCTGCAACTATGCATCTCTCAAGATCTAAATCAAACATTCACAAACAGTGAACGGCACAGCTTTTGCTCAGCCAATGATAAAAAAGAATAACAACATGAACTAACAATACTCCTTTCCCTCATTCTGAAGTACTTTATTCAGTCGTAAGTCAGATCAAATGACATTGCTCTCTACAAATTCTGTTTATGAATTGTTTTGAAGACGAAATATTGCAGAAGATCAGAAAGACATTAAATGAAAGACAGTGTCAAACATCTTCCTCTTAAAAAAAAGTGAACGGTTTTAAACTAATTTAAGTTTGTCAAATTAACAGTCAAATTAGAAGTGTGATGGATTCGCAATGAAAAGAACATTACAAGGCAAAATAATGTCTTATGAACATCTTTCCTGTTTGGGTGAGGGGACAAAGAGTGGTAGGAAGGTGTTTATTACTCCAATTACAATGACCATTTTAGTAAACTACTGTAAAAACTGAAATTTTGCACTCTGAAACTTACGCAAATTGTTAATGGCAGCAATTTCGCAGGAAGAAACTTCACTGAAGCAGTTTAAATACCCTTGGAGATAAAGGGTCTTTAATCAGAATTTTTGGTGGAGAAAGTTTGAATAGCTTGTCCAGGGTTGGCCAAAGAAGTGACAAATACAATACGAACATCATGAATGAGATCAATAACACTAAATGAATCTCCCCCATTATATATGACTGCAGCAAATCCAACTGAAATCCTTGCTGCACAATTATTACACAAGTTCGTAACAGAAATGAAGCTAATCTACTAATGGTCAATTTGGGCCACAATTGCTAAAGAGACAGAAGTAATTAACATGGTGTAAATTTTCATTCACACAGTTTTAGAGAAATTTATAATTGATGTCCATCCTACAAACAGCATTAAACTGGTAATGAATTCCACATTCTCTTAAAGAGATTTAGTCTTTACCAGGTGGTAATTATGTGAATCTTGAGTTGAAAAAGTCTGCTGTGCAAGCTGCCTTGCCTGTTGAAGACAAAGCCTTTCAATGATGTATCAACACTTGAGTTGGATGTTTGAAGATGTACAAAGTACCTGAAAAGAAAAGGTGAGAGATGAATAAGCACTTCTGTCAATATTTTACTTTTTTTTTTTAAATACAACAATACATGTACCTGCACAGAGAAAAAGTGTGACAGTTGATTAAAATATGAGCTACAATTTGGTAGGGAAATTATTTCTGGATTTTTAGTTTGGTAGAAAAACAATTGAAATGTGATACTGGGCAGACAAGGCACAAATTAGTATCTTGTTCATTTAAAATAGAGCTATTTGGCACTTTTACATATTCAAGTGTTTGCATGCTAAATATTGCCTAGTAACCTGTAGCCTATCACAGATTTTGTGAATTAGAAGACAACAAATCACAATTTAGTCCATCTTTCAAGAAAAGAATTTGTTACAAAGGGGGGGGGGGGGGGGGGGGGGGGGTGAGGTGTTTCACAAAGATCGTAATCGTAAGTTAAACTTATCTCTAAGTTGGACTTAACAATTATGGAAAGCAGTTAGCATCTATGAAAATATTTGTAAAAGTTATTTTAAAAAGCACAAAATGTTGAATTAAATCATTCATATTTTCTATTATCAAGGAGATTTCATGTTCTTGATGTGGAATTTATAAAAAGCCTAATATACTTGATCTACAACGCTAATCTTCGTGGGGGATCCTACTCAGAGCGAAAATGTCTGTATAGCATCCAAAGTTACGGCGGTTTTCAGCTGTATTAGCGTCAGGAGTTGAGCTTTTACGGGGCTCACAGCTCATTTAAATCCCCCGTAGTCGCGCTCGCGTCGCCGTATAAAAAGTCCCTACTCCCTGTTTACCTAAGATTGCTCAATGCAGACAAGACAAGTGGTCTCTACTTACAGGTTCCTTTAGTAAATGCTAAAATAAGAAACAATTTTCAAAGTAAATGAAAAATTTAATCTTTATAGACAGTTGGTGTTTCTATACATGTGGTCACTACAGCAGGTTTGACTTTAGTTAAAAGACTGTATTAAATGCTCACCTTAGTTACCTTAGCCTCAGAGATGATTTCGTTTTTGCAGCGTAGAAGGTGTTTACGTGAAGCCCATCTGGAAATCTGCAGTTTCTTCTATAAGTTTTTATCAGTCCACTGTACATCTTCAAAATGTGGTCATGATTTTGGGCTTACCAACCAACGCAGAATGAAGAGCCATTTGGCGTAATGAATTAGCTAATATGGCCTTCCCTTCAAACAATCATCAATGATTTCTAGCATTTCTCTTGTATTTAGTTCATACATGTATGACATTACGGATAACTTCAATTAAGTTTCAAACATAAGTCAGTTCAAGTTCAAGTTCACAACGATTCTTTCAAAGCTGATCTTCGATTGCATTGCCCCATATCGGCTTGGTTCCATTAATCCTAACTTGATCCCAACTTCACAAGCTCATAATTTCATGTTGACTTTAGTTAATTCTTATCATTATTAGCATATAAAAGCAGATGCATAAGACCAGTGCTTGATAGCAATGTGTGGGCTCTGGTTGTTATAACTCATCCTTCCTGAGGCCAAGACAGAGTATTTTTCAAGGAAAACTGTGTAACAGGTCTATTCAATCTCCACACCCTCTCTCTCTTCTCTCATAAGTATTCTATGGCTAGATTCTGCACTCTCGTCACTTTGGTGCTCATCCCAACCTTCACCCAATATCGTACTCCATTTTCTGTCAGATCTCATAATTGGCTCAGGAGCCAACTACTTCACTTTCATGAGTTTCTGACAAGCAACAGCTCTAGAATATTACTAATAATTACAGAAATGTGGGGGGATTCTTCAAGCATCTTAGCCTTAATCCTTCTCAATGAATCTTGCTTTCTCTCTCTCTCTCTCTCTGTCTACAATGTTTTTGCATCTCTATTTTCTGTCTGTGTCTCTCTCACTAAACATTCTACATTTCTGTCCTTATCTCTTACACTTCCATCCATTCTTAATCTCTTTTCAACAAAGCTCTCTTCTCACAACAGAAATCCAAGGTATTTATAAATGGACAATGCACATATAAAATTTATTCTTAGTCTGTCTCCCTCCCTTTGTCTGTATGTCTGTCCGTCTGTCTCCCCCTCCTTCCCTCTTCTTTACAACTTTGCAGACCTCCAAATTCAGTGAAAATATAGAGTCATTGTCCAACTTAATATATTTCTGTTACAAGATGTAAATCTGTATGCAATCACAATGAAAACACAAAATGGTTCATAGCACACTTTGAAAAATCCCTCTCTAGTTAGGCCATTAAAAAAAAAGCATGTTTAGCGTCCTGCCTTTTTGAAAAATAGAAAGGAGGCCCTTTTTTTCCTTTTTTAAATGGCCATTCTGTAAATTTGCCCAGACATCCAGACAACCGGGCTATTTTTCAAGAATTCAGAAAAATATTATTTTAGCAGTAGTTTGTCATGTTTTTTCATTAAAACAAAAAAAGCAGGCCGCCTCAAAAAAGGGAAGCGGGCGGCAATACTAAACATTTTTTTTTTTCTTCTTCAAATGGCCTTACATTGCAAGAGTAAATTCATGTTCATATGATGTGTAGTATGGATATAGACTAGAGCCAGATAATATTGACACAATAAGTCGTCTGTTTCAGATTATAATGAAGTATGACCAACCAACACAGCAACCTCCAATATCTTTAACACAAGACACTCCTTCTCCTTCAAACTCAAATGCTGAACTTTCTCTCACACATTATTAGCAAAAAAAATCACTTTAAAAGATGACATGAATAACAGGTGCACTCAGTTAAGACTAAATATTGTACAAAGTTGTTGTAAAATCACACTTGTGATGTACACCACTGCCTAAAGGTTTTGGCATCGTGATTGCCCTATGCCCAAAACGCTTTAGCCAAGCGTTTCGAGCCGCGCCCACTTCCCTATAATCAATGATCAAGTCGCGCCTGAAAGCCACCCGCTTGCAGCCTGCGGGCAGTTTGGTCCTCACTTGATGGGCGTGCTGAAGGCGTGCGTTCTTGAGACTCTCGTATACGCAATTGAATTAATACTCATGGTGACGTCATTATGCATGTTTCATCTGGGATGTACATGGTAAATATGTAATGGGCATGTTAAAGAAAAAAGTGCGGTGTCCATCCCTTTATTCTCTTTTCAAGACAATCTTCTTCTACTTTCCCAAACACTTGTTGCGTTGATCGTGTAACTTAATAAATAAAATAGGATTGAAAAGTCGCGAAAGCCATAGGTTACGTGAAAACATATAAATTTATTTGATCTTCAAATCTATTTCTCACCCCATCTATCCCCCTCCTTGAATTGGTACTGGTACTTAGATAAACTTTATTTCTTATGAGAACAGGCTATATCAGAATTGAGCCTTTGTCAAAACCCAACAAACAAAAGAAAGAAGAAATAATAAAAACATTTGATTCCTTTTCTTCAATATGAACGCAAGTTTTAATTCGGGACTGACAACATTTCATTCATTTCATTAATATCTGATTTAAGTCATGTACAAAAAGCATATCCGAGCAAAATCAGATGCATCCCAAACACCCAACATTGTACATTATATATATTTGTATACGGTAGTGTTTTAAAAAAACACTGTTTCTTACTATTTAAACCCATCCTCTCACACATCATCTTGCTCCTCAAATTTCAGTCTCATTTGGCTTGTATCTTCATTAATTACAACAAGAAGGCTTTTGGTAGCAATATACATGTACAGGAGATTTTTTGTTAATATGATACATTTATTTATTCAAAATCACTTGAGCTATAACTCTTTAACACAACAGAAACATGCAAAGAACACTGTAGACCTTACTTCAATACTTGTCGAAAATGTTCGCAAAATTCCTCATCTTTCATATACAATCATCATATATTCATTTATTCATTTCTTTTGTGCCGCTCCTTTGACATGATAATAACGAACATTATCGTATTCAATATGATACGAATAACTTTTACTCATATTTATTCAAAATTGTAGTATGTGTATTATTGTTCTACATCCAGTTTTTGTTTCAATCGATCAATGATATGAAACATTGTACTTTCATTTTATGTGTAGTCCTGTCTTATACATTCAGTGGCGTACTTGTAGGGAGGGGCATGTATCCCACTATTGAATGCCGCAAATATAACCAAACTTTCAAAAAGAAGAAGAAAGAACAGGAAAAAAACAGAGAGCAATATGGAGAGAAACGAAGGGAGGCAACATAAAGAGAAATTTGTCCATCTCCTATACACTCCAATCACTCTCTATATTGGTTTCTTGCAATGTCATATCACTGATAATTCTCATTACACGCTGCATCCCATGACAGCCCAGCAATACCTGGACCCGCCAAACTCTGGCAAGAAGTACGCTTTATACCCTAATACAATAAAAAGCGGTATATATATTTACAATTGTATTCAACATTAATAGTAGCTTTCTATTCCTTATTTAATTACAGTAATGTGTAATGCAATCCTAATTCTCACGAGAAATTAAGGAGAAAAATAAAATGAGATAGAGAAAAAATTAGGTACATGATTTACAGTTTTTCCCCCCTTTCACTATTTTCAGAAAGTTTCTTGTGTCCAGGTCGATCACTTTGACGGCTTGTGCCCAAACGGACTTGTTCCGCATGACTGATGAAGCCTGTCGCAGGGTCATTGGTGGGAGGGGTGAAAAGGAGAGGGGCTGGAAGGGGTGAAAAAGAGAGGGGCCGGGAGCGTGCCGGTAGAGGTGCAGGGGGAGGAGCGGCGAGAGGGGCTGGGGAAGTTGCGGCGTTATTCCTGCTTTTTTTCCTGTTTCTTCTTTTTCCGAAAGTTTCTCGTATCAAGGTTGATCGCTTTGACGGCTTGTGCCCAAACGGACTCTCGGTCCTCCGCCTTGGTGCCCATCACATGAAGAAAGGTGGCCTTTACCTTCTCTACCCTGATGGGGTCCAGGCAGGGGTACCCGTGCAGCCCATTAACATTGTATGGAAGTCTCTCTTCTTTGGTAAAGTATAAATTAACAATCTTGCGGGCACGCGCATTTAATGATGGTGTGGACATTAGGTCCAATAATGTTGCTGGTGCAATATCATCCATGTCCAAATTATCCGCATGACTGATGAGGCCTGTCGCGGGGCCAATGGTGGGAGGAGTGGGAGGGAAAGGGGCTGGGAGAGGGGCTGAGGGAGGGGCCGGTAGAGGGGCTGGTATAGGGGCCGGGGCAAGGGTCGCGAGAGGGGCTGGGAATGGTGCTGGGGGAGGGACCGGTAGATGTGCAGGGGGAGGAGAGGCGAGAGGGGCTGGGGAAGTTGCGACGTTCTTCCTCCTTTTTTGCTGTTTCTTCTTTTTCCGAAAGTTTCTCGTATCAAGGTCGATCGCTATTACGGCTTGTGCCCAAACAGACTCTCGGTCCTCCGCCTTGGTGCCCATCACGTGGAGAAAGGTGGCCTTTACCTTCTTGACCCTGATGGGGTCCAGGCAGGGGTACCCGTGCGACCCTTTCACATTGTACGGAAGTCTCTCCTCTTTGGTAAAGTATAAATTTGCAATCTTGCGGGCACGGGCATTTAATGATGGTGTGGACATTAGTTCCAATAATGTTGCTGGTGCAATATCATCCATGTCCAATTGTTCCGCATGACTGACGAGGCCTGTCGCGGGGCCAATGGTGGGAGGAGTGGGATGGAGAGGGGCTGGGAGAGGGGCTGGGAGAGGGGCTGGGAGAGGGGCTGGGAGAGGGGCTGGGAGAGGTGCTGGGAGAGGGGCTGGAAGAGGGCCTGAGGGAGGGGCCGGTATAGGGGCCAGCGCAAGGGTCGAGAGAGGGGCAGGGAGAGGTGTTGGGGGAGGGGCCGGTAGAGGTGCAGGGGGAGGAGCGGCGAGAGGGGCTGGGGAAGTTGCGGCGTTCTTCCTGCTTTTTTCATGTTTCTTCTTTTTCCGAAAGTTTCTTGTATCAATGTCGATCGCTATGACGGCTTGTGCCCAAACGGACTCTCGGTCCTCCGCCTTGGTGCCCATCACATGGAGAAAGGTGGCCTTTACCTTCTCTACCCTAATAGGGTCCAGGCAGGGGTACCCGTGCGACCCTTTCACATTGTACGGAAGTCTCTCCTCTTTGGTAAAGTATAAATTTGCAATCTTGCGGGCACAGGCATTTAATGATGGTGTGGATATTAGGTCCAATAATGTTGCTGGTGCAATATCATCCATGTCCAATTGTTCCGCATGACTGATGAGGCCTGTCGCAGGGTCATTGGTGGGAGGAGTGGTGGTGAGAGAGGCTTGGAGAAGGGCTGTGAGATGGGCTGTGAGAAGGGCTGTGAGAGGGGCTGGGAGAGGGGCTGGGAGAGAGGCTGGGAGAGGGGCTGGGAGAGGGGCTGGGAGAGGGGCTGGGAGAGGGGCTGGGAGAGGGGCTGGGAGAGGGCCTGGGAGAGGGGCTGAGAGAGGGGCCGGTAGAGGTGCAGGGGGAGGGGCTGGGAGAGGGGCTGGTAGAGGGGCTGAGAGAGGGGCCGGTAGAGGTGCAGGGGGAGGGGTCGGTAGAGGTGCAGGGGGAGGGGCTGGGAGAGGGGCTTGTAGAGGGGCTGAAAGAGGGGCCGGTAGAGGTGCAGGGGGAGGGGTCGGTAGAGGTGCAGGGGGAGGGGTCGGTAGAGGTGCAGGGGGAGGGTCAGCGAGAGGGGCTGGAGGAGTTGCGGCGTTATTCCTGCTTTTCATGATATTTATTTCCGTTACCAGGTATTCTACCTTTTCTTCTAATGCCATGACTCTCCTCTTTAATACAGTGACCTCACTTTCTCTCTCCGCTGAGGGCGTACCAAGGCTCTGCAACTGTTCAATTAACTTTTCCCTGGCTTGATTGAGCAATTGTCCGTGTTCCTGGGGATTTGAAGCTGGTGGTGTGTGCTGCTGCTCTTCTTCCTCATGTGCCTTCGCCCCATCAATGATGTTGAAAGCCTTGAAGAAATGATAGCGAAATATAAGATTAAATAGGAAATAAAATCTTCATCTTAATGGGAAAGGAATACAGAGCGAGAGAGAGAGAGAGAGAGAAAAAAAAAAGAGTCTTTATAATTCAACGGATGGTTTCGAGGGATGCACTGATCACTAGATTCTAAAGATATTCCCTTATCTGCAAAAAACAAAATGGTATACATCAATAATTCACCTGTAACTCTATTTGAAGAATTTATAAAGTTCTCATACTGATAAGAAGTGGAAGTGGAAGTGGAAGAAGAAGTGGAAGTGGAAGAAGTCGTCATCGTAGTCGTAGTAGGTAGTATAGTGGTAGTATAGTAGTACTAGTAATGATTTACCTCTTCATCAAACACATCTTCCCTTTCTTCTCTTCCTCATTTCTCTTCCTCATTCCTCTTCCTCCTTCCTCTTCCTCTCCCTCTTCCTCTCCCTCCTCCTCTCCCTCTTCTTCTCCCTCTTCTTCTTTATCAATAGCTGCATCTCCTATGCTAGTATACAGTGCCAACATATCCAATTTGCCAATGATCGTACATCATTACCTTCCTCCACCAAAGGGGGAATTTTCAATAAAGTGTTATCTATTTCAACCTAGGAAGATATTCTTGAATTACATAAAGCGAGGTATCGCATTTTCGTTCTTTAATAATTGATTGAATGTGGTTAATCCTAACGGATTGAGTATATGCCATACACTTCATACAAATTTTTCACTGAATTTGGAGGTCTGCAAAGTTGTAAAGAAGAGGGAGGGAGGGTGAGGGAAAGATAGCGACAGGCAGAGAACAAATTGGATATGTACATTGTTAGTTCTTTATAACTTGGAGTTCTTGCGAGATGAGCTTTGTGGAAGAGAAATTAGGAATGGATGGAAGAGTTGGAGATAAGCTTATTATGGGGGATTGGGTATCCGAACACTAATCAAACATAAAGGCTTCTCTTTTGCCTTCAAATTTAACTGAATATTTTCATTAAAAGCACTACCGGTAATCATCATGAATATTTATCCTATATAATATTTTCCAACATTAGTCTTGGAAGATTTATGAAATATTGCTTGTGATCTTCTCCAAATTGATGTTTTAAATCAACTGTCCAAATACACAACGTCTGGGTGTAAGTTTAAGCTGTCACAATCAACAGTGGTTTAAACACAAAACATCCATTGAATAGTACGCCAGGGGGGTGTTTCACCATTTACTGGCATTGGTCTCTCAAGGGACGTACAAATCATGTTCACAAATCTACAGAATACCCATTTTTTTATAATTTATTATTGAAGGAAAACATATGATCTAAATATCATAATGGTGAGAGCAAACAGTGGCATGAACGGCCTGCCATAGTTAAGTCCAACTTAAAGTCGATCTTAGTCTTTGTGAAACACTCCCAAGGTCTGCTATTGAATGTATGTCTGCTAGCAAACGTTAATATTTGTAATCTATATTTCAAATATAAATCTTTAGGTATTTTTTTAAAAATGCAAGTAAACTTCTTAAATTTATTGTTTAAAAGTAAGTGTTGATGACCGACCTGTGGCCTTGACTGTGTGAGTAAGTTAGACATGACTCTAGAATCCGGGCTAACTTGGACTCGGGGTGAACTCACTTGGCCTTGCTGCAAATGCGAGGCCGAGTGAGCCCGGTAGGATTGAATCGACCATGAAATACCAATGAGTCTTTGTTTGTGCTCATTACTTGCTTATATAACCCTTTGAAGCCTTTTTTTACCAAAATTGTTACTGAAATTGTATGAAATAATGATTATGGAGATAATCTAGAACTTTACTTGAGGTTAAATGATATAAAAGTGACATTTCAGACATTCTACTTACAGCTCGCTTTCACCCTGGCCGTAAATTAGCAGACTACATCCACAAGTGCAGTAGCCAAGCAAAGCCAGACGTTCCTGGATTACAAGCCTTGAGTATAAGATCCTTTGACCTGAAGGCAGGGTGATGTCCTGCAGATGCTCCTTGATATCAGTGTCTGACCTGCATTTCTGTGTCAACGTCAATCTGCGACGTAGGTTTCTCCTCCATGCTCTCATCCTATCTTTCTCTCCCATGAGTACTTTATGAATCAATCCTGCACTCTGTTCACCCTTGCTCATCTTGCACTTCATCCAAAATCGTAATTTAGGTTTTAAAGCCTGTCTGCACTAGTTTTGCTGGGGGGATTAGACCTCCCTGCAAGGTCACTTACAGGTGGTTCTAATCAAATAAGCTCTCAATTAACATAAGAAAAAGGGGATCATGGGGGACCAACAGGCACCTATTATCCATTGTTTGCTACAAGTAGTACAGTGGGGCTTTGATAAACTTCATTTTCAATCATATCTCAAAATCGGCTCAGGAGCTGAACACTTCACTTTCACTAGTTCCTGACAAGCAACAGAAAATATTTCTGATAATCACAGAAAAAGGGACAGGAAAAAATTATTCAGGCTTCTTAGCTCGATCCTTCTGAATAAATCTCTCTTTCTCTTTTTCATTCTCAAGCTACCATATTTTAGTATCTCTATTTTTGTGTCTGTGTTTCTCTCACCAAACATCCTACACTCCTCTGTCCTTAAATCTCTAACTCTTCCATCCATTCCTAATCTCCCTTCCACAAAGCTCATCTCGCAACAGAACTCCAAGGTATAAATAAATCACAATGTACATATCCAATTTGTTCTCAGTCTGCCTGTCTGTCACTATCTTTCTTTCTTTCCTTCCCTCTTCTTTACAACTTTGCAGACCTCCAAATTCATTGAAAAAATGAAGTCACTGATATAAGTCCCTTTTCAAATCGTTCTTATACAAGACCTACATCTGTATGCAATCCCAATGAAAACAAAAACTGGTTCATTGCACACTTTAGAAAAATCCCTCTTAGTTACCATTGCAAGAGTATATTCATGTTCATACGATGTGTAGTATGGATATAGAGCCAGATAATATTTTGAAAAAAAGTTGTCTGCATCAGATTATGATGATGTATACGACCAACCAACACAGCAACCTCCAATCTCTTTAACACAAGACACTCCTTCTCCTTCAAACTCAAATGCACTTTCTCTCACACATTATTAGCAAAATAAATAGATTTAAGAGATTACATAAATAATAGGTACACTCAGTAATGACAGAATATTGTACAATGTGGTTGTCAAATCACACTTGTGATGTTCATGTACAGTGTACACCACTGCCTAAAGATTTCGGCATCATGATGGCCTGATGCCCGAAATGCTTCAGCTAAGCGTTTCGAGACGCGCGTGCTTCCCGATAATCAATGTCTGGGTCACGCCTGAAAGTCACCCGCTAGCTGCCCGCGGGCAGTTTGGTCCTCGCTTGATGGTAGGCTGAAGGCGTGCATTCTTACCACTCTTGCGTACGCAATTTCATTAATACTCATGGTGACGTCATAATGCATGTTTCATCCGGGATTTATATGGTAAATAGGTAATATATTAATCTTGGCCTCTCGAAGAAAAAAATGCGGTGTCCATCCTGGCTACAGACCTTAATTCTCTTTTCAAGACAATTTTCTGATTTTCTGATTAATATCTGATTTAAGTTTTACACCCATCGTCTCACACATTGTCTTGCTCCTCAAATTTCAGTCTCATTCCGCTTGTCTCTTCATTAATTACAACAAGAAGGCTTTTGGAAGCAATATACATGTACAGGAGATTTTTTGTTAAAAAAGATACATTTATTTATTAAAAATCATTTCAGCCACAATTCTTTTACACAACAGAAACATGCAAAGAACACTGTAGACCAGGCCTTCTCAACTAGTTTATAAGAAGCGCCAAAACAAAAATGAATTGAGGTTGAAGTGCCAACCTGTATGTTTGGTGACTGTGTTACGAGGGAGCGTAGCGACCGAGCCGATACCGGGTGGGGTCCAGGGGGCGAAGCCCCCGGAAGCTAGTGGATTTTTGGGCTTTTTTAAGGCCCAGATGTGGCATTTTTAACACCTTTTTGTTCCATAAAACATCAATCATAATTTCATATTGATGTGAAATAATTAGTACAATTCCTGGCTAAAATCTACACTGGAAGTTAATTTATATGTAGTTATTTTGGTGCAATAAACACGGAAAATGTCAAAATGAAGTGAAAATCAAACAAACAAAATGGCTTCCTTACATTTTGGGCTCAACTAAGTTCGACTGCGACTTTTTGATTTGTCTGGGTTTTTTATTTTAAAATATAATTTTGTAATGTTGTTCTTTCTTTAATTTTTAATTTTTAATTTTTATTAATTTTTTGGAACAGCCGCGCGCCACTCTGACTGACCGCAAGCGCCACGAGTGGCGCGCGCGCCGCCAGTTGAGAAGGCCTGCTGTAGACCTTACTTCAATACTTGTCAAAAATGTTCGCAAAATTCTTCATCTTTGATGTTTACTTCATATACAATCATCACATATTCATTTATTCATTTCTTTTGTGCCGCTCCTTTGACATGACAAAAACGAACATTATCGTCTTCTATTACTCTTTTTCTTTTTTTTTATCAATGATATGAAACATTGTACTTTCATTTCATGTGTAGTCTTGTCTTATACATTCAGTGCATACCTGCCAACATTTGAAAATGAGAATTAAGAATTTTTAGCACGGGATGTCTTAGAAAATAAGAAATCTGTACCCTTAACAGGCGTTCGCACATGCAGGGGCAGTGTAACTGGCAATACGCGGTAAATCTATGCAAAAAAGCAAAAATAAATTCGCTGCTCAATCATGCAGCTCTTCAACGCACGCAATACATGAACTCTCACATCGCGGCATATGATATAACAAGCTTAATTTGGCTTAAGCAACAACACAAAAAAATTGAAAAAAATTGAAAAAAATTGAAAATCCAGAATTTTTCAGATTTTGGGGTCCTAAAAATCCAGAAAAACTGAATATTCTGGATTATTCGGAAGGGTTGGCAGGTATGTCAGTGGCGTACTTGTAGCTTTGTGTGGCACAGGGTTGGGAGGGGCATGTATCCCACTATTGAATGCCACAAATATAACCAAACTTTCAAAAAGAAGAAAAAAGAACAGGAAAAACACAGAGAGCAATATGGAGAGAAACGAAGGGAGGCAACATGAAGAGAAATTTGTATATAACCATCTCCTATACACTCCAATCACTCTCTATATTGTTTTCTTGCAATGTCATATCACTGATAATTCTCATTACACGCTGCATCCCATGACAGCCCAGCAATACCTGGACCCGTCAAATTCTGGCAAGAAGTACGATTCCTACCCTAATACAATAAAAAGTGGTATATTTACAATTGTATTCAACATATTATACTACATTTTTAACGTCTATTAATAGTAGCTTTATATTCCTTATTTAATGACAGTAAAGGTAATGTAACCCTAATTCTCACGAGAAATTTAGGTGACAAAAATTTGAGAGAAAAAATTAGGATACATAATTTACAGTTTTTTTCCGCCGTTTGACTCTTTTACGATATCCTCTCGTTTGATGGTCAATTGCTACGACGGCTTGTGCCCAAACAGACTCTCGGTCCTCCGCCTGGGTGCCCATCACATGGAGAAAGGTGGCCTTTACCTTCTCGACCCTAATGGGGTCCAGGCAGGGGTACCCGTGCAGCCCATTCACATTGTATGGAAGTCTCTCCTCTTTGGTAAAGTATAAATTTGCAATCTTGCGGGCACACGCATTTAATGATGGTGTGGACATTAGGTCTAATAATGTTGCTGGTGCAATATCATCCATGTCCAATTGTTCTGCATGACTGATGAGGCCTGTCGCAGGGCCAATGGTGGGAGGGGTGAAAAGGGGAGGGGCTGGGAGAGGGGCCTGTAGAGGTGCAGGGGGAGGAGCGGCGAGTGGGGCTGGGGAAGGGGCTTTAACAGGGCCTAGGAGAGGGGCTGAGGGAGGGGCCGGGGGAGGGGCCAGTATAGGGGCAAGGGCAAGGGTCGGGAGAGGGGCTGGGAATGGTGCTGGGGGAGGGGCTGGTAGATGTGCAGGGGGAGGAGCGGCGAGAGGGGCTCGGAAAGTTGCGGTGTTATTCCTACTTTTTTCTTGTTTCTTCTTTTCCCGAAAGTGTCTTGTTTCAACGTCGATCACTTTGACTGCTTGTGCCCAAACGGACTCTCGGTTCTCCGCCTGGGTGCCCATCACATGGAGAAAGGTGGCCTTCACCTTCTCGACCCTGATGGGGTCCAGGCAGGGGTACCCGCGAGACCCTTTCACATTGTACGGAAGTCTCTCCTCTTTGGTAAAGTATAAATTTGCAATCTTGCGGGCACGGGCATTTAATGATGGTGTGGACATTAGGTCCAATAATGTTGCTGGTGCAATATCATCCATGTCCAATTGTTTCGCATGACTAATGAGGCGTGTCACAGGGGCAATGGTGGGAGGAGTGGGAGGGATAGGGGCTGGGAGAGGGGCTGGGAGAGGGGCTGGGAAAGGGGCTGGGAAAGGGGCTTTAACAGGGGCTGGGAGAGGGGCCGAGGGAGGGGCCGGTATAGGGGCCGGGGCAAGGGTCGGGAGAGGGGCTGGGAGAGGTGCTGGGGGAGGGGCTGGTAGAGGTGCAGGGGGAGGAGCGGCGAGAGGGGCTGGAGGAGTTGCGGCGTTATTCCTGCTTTTCTGTTTCTTTTTTTCCCGAAAGTGTCTTGTTTCAACGTCGATCACTTTGACTGCTTGTGCCCAAACGGACTCTCGGTTCTCCGCCTGGGTGCCCATCACATGGAGAAAGGTGGCCTTCACCTTCTCGACCCTGATGGGGTCCAGGCAGGGGTACCCGCGAGACCCTTTCACATTGTACGGAAGTCTCTCCTCTTTGGTAAAGTATAAATTTGCAATCTTGCGGGCACGGGCATTTAATGATGGTGTGGACATTAGGTCCAATAATGTTGCTGGTGCAATATCATCCATGTCCAATTGTTTCGCATGACTAATGAGGCGTGTCACAGGGGCAATGGTGGGAGGAGTGGGAGGGATAGGGGCTGGGAGAGGGGCTGGGGGAGGTGCCGGGGCAAGGGTCGGGAGAGGGGCTGGGAGAGGTGCTGGGGAAAGGGCTGGTAGAGGTGCAGGGGGAGGAGCGACGAGAGGGGCTGGGGAAGTTGCAGCGTTATTCCAGCTTTTTTCCTGTTTCTTCTTTTTCCGAAAGTTTCTTGTATCAAGGTCGATCGCTTTGACGGCTTGTGCCCAAACGGATTCTCGGTCCTCGTCCCGGGTGCCCATCACATGGAGAAAGGTGGCCTTGACCTTCTCGACCCTGATGGGGTCCAGGCAGGGAAACCCGTGCGGCCCATTCACATTGTACAGAAGTCTCTCCTTTTTGGTAAAGTATAAATTTGCAATCTTGCGAGCACATGCATTTAATGATGGTGTGGACATTAGGTCCAATAATGTTGCTGGTGCAATATCATCAATGTCCGATTGTTCCCCATGACTGATGAGGCCTGTCGCAGGGCCAATGGTAGGAGGAGTGGTGGTGAGAGAGGCTTGGAGAAGGGCTGTGAGATGGGCTGTGAGAGAGGCTGGGAGAGGGGCTTGGAGAGGGGCTGGGAGAGGGGCTTGGAGAGGGGCTGGGAGAGGGGCTTGGAGAGGGGCTGGGAGAGGGGCTTGGAGAGGGGCTGGGGGACGGGCCGGGGGAGGGCCCGGTAGAGGTGCAGGGGGAGGGGCGGCAAGAGGGGCTGGAGGAGTTGCGGCGTTATTCCTGCTTTTCATGATATTTATTTCAGTTACCAGGTTTTCTACCTTTTCTTCTAATGCCATGAATCTCCTCTTTAATACAGTGACCTCACTCTGCAACTGCTCAATTAACTTTTCCCTGGCTTGATTGAGCAATTGTCCGTGTTCCTGGGGATTTGAAGCTGGTGGTGTGTGCTGCTGCTCTCCTTCCTCATGTGCCTTTGCCCCATCGATGATGTTGAATGCCTTGAAGAAATGATAGCAAAATACGAGATTAAATAGGAAATAAAATCGACATCTAAATGGGGAAAGGAATACAGAGCTAGAGAGAGAGAGCTATAGAGCGAGTTAGAGAGAGAAAAAAAAGAGTCTTTATAATTCAACGGATGGTTTCGAGGGATGCACTGATCACTAGATTCTAAAGATATTCCCTTATCTGCAAAAAACAAAATGGTATACATCAATAATTCACCTGTAACTCTATTTGAAGAATTTATAAATTTCCCATACTGATAAGAAGTAGAAGTGGAAGTGGGAGAAGAAGAAGTCATCGTCGTCGTAGTAGGTAGTATAGTAGTAGTATAGTAGTACTAGTAATGATTAGTGCAATGCTTAACCTCTTCATCAATCACTTATTCCCTTTCTTCTCCCTCTTCTTCTCTTCCTTCTCTTCCTCCTTCTTCTCCCTCTTCTTCTCTTCCTCCTTCCTCTCCCTCTTCTTCTTCCTCTTCTTCTTTATCAATAGCTGCATCTCCTATGTTAGTATACAGTGCCAAGTGCTCATAGCGCACTGGTCGTACAAGACGCAAGATTACCTTCCTCCACCAAAAGTGGAATTTTCAATAAAGTGTTAACTATTTCAACCTAGGAAGATATTCTTGAATTACATAAAGCGAGGTAAAACATTTTCTTTCTTTAATAATTGATTGAATTGATGGAATGTGGTTAGTCCTAATGGATTGAGTTTATGCCATACACTTCATACAAATTTTTCACTGAATTTGGAGGTCTGCAAAGTTGTAAAGAAGATGGAGGGAGGGAGGGAAAGAAAGATAGCGACAGACTGAGAACAAATTGGATATGTACATTGTGATTTATTTATACCGATGAGTCTGTGTTTGTGCTCATTACTTGTTTATATAACCCTTTGAAGCCTTTCTGACCAAAATTGTTACTGGAATTGTAAGAATTGATTATTATGGAGATAATCTAGAACTTTACTTGAGGTTAAATGATATAAAAGTTACATTTCAGACATTCTACTTACAGCTCGCTTTCACCCTGGCTGTAAATTAGCAGACTACATCCACAAGTGCAGCAGCCAAGCAAAGCCTGACGTTCCTGGATTATGAGCCTTGAGTAAAAGATCCTTTGACTTGAAGGCAGGGTGGTGTCTTGCAGATGCTCCTTGATATCAGTGCCTGACCTGCATTTCTGCATTTTCTGCGTCACCGTTAATCTGCAGCGTAGGTTTCTCCTCCATGCTCTCATTCTCTCTCATGAGTATTCTATGACTGAATTCTGCACTCTCTTCACTCATGCTCATCTTGCACTTCATCCAATATCGTAATGAAGGATTTAATAAACTCCATTTTCATTCATATCTCAAAATTGGCTCAGGAGCTGAACACTTCACTTTCACTAGTTCCTGACAAGCAACAGAGAATATTTCCGATAATCACAGAAAATGGGAGGGGAAAAATTCTTCAGGCTTCTTAGCTTGATCCTTCTGAATTAACTCTCTTTCTCTTCCTCAATCTACCATATTTTTCATCTCTATTCTTTGTCTGTGTTTCTCTCACTAAACATCCTACAGTCCTCTGTCCTTATCTCTAACTCTTCCATCCATTCTTAATCCCTCTTTCATAAAGCTCATCTCAGGACAGAACTCCAAGGTATAAATAACTAACAATGCACATATCTAATTCGTTCTCAGTCTGTCTGTCTGTCACTATCTTTCTTTCTTTTCCTCCCTCCCTCCCTCTTTTTTACCACTTTGCAGACCTCCAAATTCAGTGAAAATATGAAGTCACTGATACTCAGTCCCTTTTCAAATCGTTCTCATACAAGACCTACATCTGTATGCAATCTCAATGAATACGAAAACTGGTTCATTGCACACTTTAGAAAATTCCCTCTTAGTTACGTTGCAAGAGTATATTCATGTTCATATGATGTGTAGTATGGATATAGAACCAGATAATATTCAGACAAAGAGTTGTCTGCTTCAGATTATAATGAAGTACACAACCAAAACCGCAACCTCAAATCTTTTTCAAAACAAGACACTCCTTCTCCTTCACATGAAATGCTTAACTTTCTCTAACACATTACCAGCAAAATACATGTAAAAGATGACACTGAAAAAAGAAGCACTAAGTTATGACACAATACTATACAATCTGATAGTAAAAGCACACTTGTGTCATGTCTCATCATCATTATCAACATCGTCATCATCATCACCATCACCATCATCTTCATTATCATCATCATCATCATCCCCATCATCATCATCATCGTCGTCATCATCGTTGTCATCATCACCATCCTTGTCATCATCGTCATCATCAATTGTCATCCCTCGGCAAACATTACAAGAAACTTACCTCCTGATTCGCTTCCTCCCCTACAAAATGCACTCTTAGCAGCACATGGAACCTGCTGCAAACCACATGATCAACCACCCACGCACTCACACAGTTCAGAACATCACACACCACATCAATCATAAAATAGATAACACACATTTCAAAGGTAACATGTCAACATCCATTGGAATCAGCAGCAAATGCAACACAACCTGGGGTGCTTCAAGCTCACTTGAAACTTAGCTTCCGGGCAACCAGAATGTGCCAAAACATAGAACCACAGACGGATGACCCTCGTAAATTGAGAAAAGATTCTCTATTTCCACAGTAGTTTAAATTGAGAAGAAAAGCCAGCCCCCCCCCCTTTTTTTTTCTTAAAACATATCCTTAAATTGCTCTTTTTGTAAGTTTTGTACTTTATTTGTTAAAAAGTTAGTTGGGATTGAAGTTTTGCTACAGGGAAATACAAACAACTCCAACCCATTAGGCAAAGCTTTTCTTTCTGAGAGTTGGGATATGAGCATTGGTAGTAGAGGAAATGCATTTGGAATGTCTGGTTGCCTGGTCAGTCAAGCAGCTTTGAAGCACCTTATATGATCCACACATATGATCAGACAGAACAGGGTCTCAGGCCTGTACTCTTGAAAGCTGTTTAACTTTAGGTCAGGTTTAAACCCTGCCTAAGTGTGAAGATTCCTCACAAAAAATTGGATGCATTATCTAAACATCTTCATCCTGTATAAAGCATTATAATTTGAAAATGAATAAAATTGCAAAAAAAATTGTCACTGTAAATAAAGTTCTCTTTTTCATTTCATAATCAAATGAATTTGGTGTATTCATTAATTTCTTTGGAAGCATATTTACAGTGATTTATTTTGAAGTTGGGGAATGACACTTGACTTTTCATGAATAAATTTGAGCCAAGTTTAAAGATAGAGTTGAGTTCTGGCTATGCAATGAAATTAAGAAAGAAACTACCAAGAAGCCATTTTGAAATCTTGATTGTGTAAATTCAGAAGAATCTGTCTATCCTGCCAGGTTTTGGAGTCACCTAATTGATACAAAATAGTTGCTTGCTCTCTTTATGAAAGGCAAAAGCAGATGAACTTGACACAGAAATGAGTGTATGGGACAACACACACATGTGGCGAGACTACTAAGTCACACACATCAACTATTTCTTGTCATATTTTTAATGCGAGGGCATTTGAAGGGGCCATTTCAATTACAACTCTCTTCCAAACTGGCATATTTGAAATATGATTTGAACTTAACCAGACCTCAACTTTCTCTTCAACTTGAGCCGCTTTCAAGAGTATGGGCCCAAGATAATACACCAACAACAAATCACAGCAAAGAATCTTGATAGGGCACAGTCTTACCTTTCCGGCCTCAAAGGATTCCCGTTCTTTCCGGCCGTCTTTCCTGAGGGAGAGCGCCAGCTTCTTGCTTTCGGGACTGTGCGTTCTGAGGACGCGACACTTCAGAACTTGGCCAACGTAGAAGTTGTCCGTGGGAGACGAGCTTTCGTCCATTCCCAACTCGGCCCTTGGGATGATGCCTGCAAGGGACGGCAAGAAGAAACATTCAACTTAAAGTGACTCGGTAACATTGTCTCAGATTCTGAAACAAAATCCTTTATTAAGCTCATGCTGCAATCATAATTATAAACCTGCAGGTCAGTCAGGAATCCCATGACTTTTACAAGCCGATGTCCTGTCTGATTATCAAACTATTTTTTATTGGAAATCGAAATTTAAAAAATCGTTTTCCTAATGGTTTTCATAACACTTCAGTCTATTGGGGAAAATTAATATGGTAAAACCGATCGCTCAAAGATTTTTAATTTTTGAGGCACTTCATGATCATTTTGAAATGCAATTTTTTTTTAGGGCTTCAATATTACACTATTTCACAAACACTGACAACACGTAGGGTCATGCATCTCAGATTTAACATCGTTAAACGATGCCTTTAAATATGAAACAAATACAGGTAAAACAAATGCTATGAAAAAAATCTGACCTTTGACATCATTGTAGAAGGACACGATGCAGCCAAAGTCCTTGACGGCAACGACGCAGCCGTGGATCCACATGCCCAGCTTGGGTTGGGCGTAAGAGGCTAGGAATGGTAGGCTTGATTTGACCATGGTCTTCTTGTGGGTCAGAAGGACACGCCTCTTGGCAGGTTCCACAAGGAGGACCTAAAGGGAACAAAAATGAGGAAAAGAGAATCAAAGAAAATTTAAAGACACATAGTAGTGGGCTGTCATGAAGAATTCAACACCATTCAGGTGCTTACCCAATAACAGGTGTTTTCAATCACCAGGATTAGCCTTCAGTTTTATGACCAACAGGGCTTATGTAATGTTCTGCATTTTCCACCCATCCCCCCATATGGTAAAGTCATTATCTTATATTTCCTTCACCCCAAGACTCTCCGAGAGACAAGGGGGTATTCCTTGATGGAACTACCGGTTTGCTGTGTGCGAGACTTGTACACACATTAACGGTAGATTCCTTATAATGCTTTTTACTCAGATAACACAACAGGAGCTAAAGTTACATGATGTTAACCAAAGACACATTATACACTGCAGATATACAGTTTCATGCAGCAATATAATTGAAACAAATACCACTAATGCTTACACACCAAGAGACAAATAATTTGAGGGGACACTCACCCTTAATTCTATTTCTGATCCGATAGTGAACCGTTCTTGTGGCTTCTGTACAGGAATATCAGCAAGGTGGGTTCTTGGAACAAAACCATGGATCCTATCCTGGATCTTGACAGCTACTCCTCTCGACATCACAGACTCGATCACTCCCTGTATACGATAGAGACAAATAAGTTGGTAACGTTTCCAAGGTAACTAACATATTTGCTGTATTTTGACATTTGTTTTCTAGATTTCTACACTTATTACATTTATAAATTTCTTATCAGCTTCAATCTAAAGTTTTAAAACATCAAATTTCCTTTACTGCCTTGTAATCCACTTATCTGCCTAATTCCATTCTTAATTTCTGAGTAGCATAAAAGTTTTTGGCTTCTTTCAAATTGAATCATGCTTTTTGAATCAATTTTCATGTGAACAATGAAAAAGATTTAAATTGCTATAAGGCTTAAAATGTTCTGCAGAGAATCAGTTAACAAAGATCAACTTCTAGAATCTTCTCCTTAGCAGTGAGTACTAACAACAAAAAAGGATTTTGGGGAAGAAAAAAATTACATCCAATGATATTCCCCCCTTGTGAGTAAGAAAATTGGGGGAAAATAGGGGTAAAATCAACAACAACAAAAATTGGGGGGAAGAAGAAAACAAAATCAGGAAACCGATTTAAATTGTGTAATTATCAGGCCTGTACATAGCATTCATCTACTTCACACCAGTTGCAATGCTTAGTTTCATCTTTGTGATAGGCTGCATAGCCCATAAATATTACTACGAGAACAGCAAAGGGCGAGTTGTACCTTGACCAGCATGCCTGGCTTAATATCTTTGATCCCGAGGAAGGGCTTGTCCAAGATGGACTTCCTCATGGAGACGATGGCCAGCCAGTCAAAGAGGTTGAAGCTCAGGATGCGGCATCTGACCTTCTCCCCAACGCTGGCTGGACTGTACCTCTTCTGCTTGTCATCGCTGCCATGGGAATGCTGTAAAGGATATATAATAGTATAGTGGTGGTTATTTTACCTGACTGCTGAGAAAGCATAAATGCTTGTTTGTAAGCAACCAGAGGACCCACGGCTTTAGGTCCTCTCCGAGAGACCTGGTAATGAGGATAAATGCCTTACCAAAGGGCACTAGCGCATCGCCTTGGTTTCGGACCAAGGTCGCAGGATTACAAGACCACTGCTCTACCAACTGAGCTATCCCGCCTCCTCTTGGTAAACAACATGTAGGTCGGTCAGTGATGTTGAATAATAAAGCAAAATCAAGCATTAGCTTGAAGTGGCAAACTAGCATCTAAAAATATCAATTATTTGGAACAGATAATAATAATGCAGAATCCACTTTTACAAAAGAATTTTGGCTTTTTTTGTGTTTATGTCTGACAGTTGATTTTGAGATCATGACAACCTCTAGAGCCCTTTAATTTTTCTTTTCAATCATGGCTTGTCAGTTGGTGAGGGCTAGGTAGTCAAAATGTTCTCAAAAGTTACAAGTTTGATATCATTTTGCAAGGGTTCGGCATGACCAAGTGTGGGGGAGGGCACAGGGAATGACCCTTTTTTTGTGTGGATGTAACCTTTTTAAATGGATGACAAGAAAATTGGAAATTTAAAGACCAGCTCCGTCTCCTAAATGCAAGAAGCCTGTTCATCCTTTCATACTTACATATACAATGCCTCTCGTCTTTGTATTCAGCTGCACAATAAGATTCTCCTTCTCCTGAACTCTGACCACCAAGGCAGCTTCAATGATGTCACCAGGTGAAAGGTCACGGATCACATCAGTGGCAGGGTCAAAGGTCGTTTTTTGATGAGCCGGGTTCAGGCTGAGTCCGATGGACTTGGTGGTGGGGCAGTTATACAGAACAACAGCCACCAGCTATGGAATGGGGGAGGGAACGTGTAGGAAAATCAGATTCTTGGCCAGTAATGTTCAGAACATATATCATAATCAGCATAAGAGTGGGGACCTCAAAAATAAAATTATTGTGAACTACATGTACTTCTCCCAAACAAGGGTACCAACAAAGACAATACACATTTTCAACATGTGAAATTGCTTTGATCTTTTCACACGATTCCTCATGGGATGCTGCAAGGCAAATGCCCAGCACAACAAAAAATCTGTGTAGTGGTCCTTTGTTATGAGAGATAAGATACAATAAATTGGCAGATGCATATATTCAAGTTAAAACAAGAGCTTCCATAGAAGTGTTCCAAATAACATGGCAGAATTCATTAACAATGCATATGAATATATATGGATAACACTATGTAGTAAATCACTTTCAAAAGAGTCAACATACCTTTTGACCAATGTCATACTTGGTGAGTTCATCTACAGTATCCTTGAGGTGAATAGGGTCTACGCAACCCTTGTACAGACCAAAGATGTCCATGATCAGCGAGTTGGAAAGTACCTAGAAATTCAGAGAAAAATGTGATGGAGAAAAAGAATTAGTTAATGCAAATGAAGCTAGCTAGTATAGATTGCATGACATTGCACAGTGTGCCATGACAGACGGTTTTAATGCCCTGTGCAACTCCTTTTTTACTAGACTACTCACCTGGGGGGGGGGGGGGGGATGCACCTTAGTAATCCTTTGGTATCATTATTCCGTGCGAGCATCTAAAAAGTAAAACTTGGGGTCTATTTCCTTAATGATTTCACGTTATATGATCCCCTTATAATTACCTTTGTAACCATAGCATCTAGTCTCGTGCCCGGTATCAGAGATGAAAACGTAGTATGTGTGGCCTTGGTGGCTTTGCAGGATTTTAACCTCTCCGGGTCAAAGGTCAGGATGATGGAGCGTCCATTGGCCTTGACTGCCTTGACCAGACATGTCACAAGCTTCCCCGTCTTAAGGGTCTCACCCTTCCTGCCTTTGGCGCCCTTGGTGGCCTCCTCCTTGGCCAGGAAAGCGTTGGTGCCTCTGATGCCGAGGTCGATCGTGTAGCCGTGATCCTCCACACTGGACACGCAGCCATGAAGGGTCTGAAAGAGGTTCAGAGATAGCCTAGCTGATTATTCATGACCTTTGCACATGTTTATGATCATCAAATACTAGAACTTTGAAAGAGATTATTAGTTGGATATGACAAAATGATGGAATAACCAGCCTAGCTGATTATTCATGACCTTTTGCACATTTTTATGATCATCAAATAAACATTGAAAGAGCTTTATAGTTGGATATGACAAAATGATTTCTTTACCATGCCTGCTTTGATGAAAGAGATACCGAGTTCTGAGTTGACTTCTTTGTAATCGAGAGAGGCCTGGATGCGCCGGTGCCCATCCTTGGATGCACCTAGAGACTTGACCTTGCAAGGGACTAGGTTCCCGACCTGATACACGTCTTGGATGTTTGGAAGATCCTGGGTGAGGAAGAAATTATTCAGAGAGTTACAAAGGATTAAATTTAACAAGACTGATATATAGGCAGTCTCTTCTCATTCTTCAACTGATAAAAACATAGCATATAGCATCAAGAATGACTCAATCTGAAATTTTGCACAACAAAAGATTTCAAAAGTTGAATTTCCAATTCGAGTTGAAACTTATTAGGCGCATTATAAATGTGAGCTATTATTATTATTATTATATATCATGATAATAAATATTTTTAGTGTATTGTTGATTGCACAAAAAAGTTGCGGAGATAAAAAGAGAGATGGACAGAGACAACCCAAAATAAATTGGATTAAATAAAGAATAGAAAGCAAGAGAACAAGTACAAGAGGTAGACAGTGAAAGAATCAGAAAGACAGGAAATAAGAAGTAACAATTGGAGAAAAAAGTTGTAAACCAGAGGATGAGAGAGAAGAGACTAAAAGGCAAAGATAGAGAGAACAATCTTGAGCCAAGGTGCTATATAAAAGACAGAACAAAAAAATGTGAAAAAATACACTGGCTGCAAGATGTAAACATTTATTATCAAGAAGGGACAAAACCCGAGCAGTATCTATACCTGATCTTCAGCGCCGTTTGATTCATTCAGCTCCTGAAGCTGTTGTGTGAAGAAAGATGAAACATCTGTGATCTGAACAAATGCTGTCTGACCGTTTGGAAGACTGAGAACAATTTCATACTCGTGGATCTCCTGTACGACCGCTAGCACTAGCATGCCTTCACTCAGGGTCTGTGAAAGAAAAGTAACAACAAAGATACAGACGTGAAAGCTTTTAAATGGACGTGTATGTAATCCTTAGCAAAGGTAGAGTGTGTTGTATTGTGAACAGCTAAGTTATGCAACACATCTTGAATGGTTTGTAAACAATGGTCATTTTCACAGTAAGAAACTTCAGTTTCAATGTTGTCAGTTGTGAATCTCAAGGCATGATACTTTCATGAATCTTAACCACTTGTGACATTCACAAACATTTCTTGCACCAAAAGTTTAAGGTTTAACGGTACATCAATGACTTGCCTAGTGGGGCCAGTGGGGTTTTGTGTAGAAGTTCCACGATGAGACCAACTACCAAACTCATTTAGTCCACTTCAATTTTTTTTGGATGAGCTCAAGGAAATGCCCTTACATATACTAGGTTCTGCATTACGGTTCCATCAAGAGTTGATAAACAAGCAACAAATGACACACTTCCAAGTAACATCCAAATTCTGAAACATATATAATTCATATCCCATCAATTGATGAGATGATTAAAACTACAAACTTTAAAAATGTTTTCAAAAACATTCTTTGATTCCATGAATAATCTATTGATCTGTGATTATTAAAGATCCACATTAAACAAAAACACAGTCAAACCTGCTTTAGTGACCACCTGTCTAAAAAGACCACATTTTTTGTTTCCCTTGAAAATGGTTTCTCGTTGAAACATGTACTAAAGGAACCTGTCTACAAACACCACCTGCCTACAAAGACCACGTTTTGTGTTTCCCTTGGGCGGTCGCTATAGACAGGTTTGACTGTATCACAAATAATCAAGATCTCATGTGGACAACTGACCTTAGATGTGAGTGTCTTAGGAATGAAACCATCTGTTTCGGTTGCTCCTTCAAACTCTTCTTCAAGGTCTGGTTCTTCCGTCTCTTCACCTTCACTCTTCTTTGTCTTCTTCTTCTTGCCCTTGCTGGGAGTCGCTTGCTCGGAGTCCTGTGGATAGAGAATTTACAACAATAACAACCATTTAGTCAATCCAATGAACTACTTACAAAATTAATGAGAAAGTTGAGTTCCTGTAAAGATGGACAATAATTTGTGACCTTTCGTAATATTTGCGTGTCAGTTTGAAAGGTCATCATAGTAGAAATGTCCCACAAAAATGATAGCTGTTCGAATTCCCTCGTATTCAACATATGCAAACATTATTTGGACCAAAGTTTCATGCTGTACACATGTATGTGTTGTCCTGTATAATGCATTTAATTTTCACTGCGGTTAAGTCAGTTTCCCTTGATTTTGGTGCCAAAAACTCACCGTATACATCAATTCCCGTACATAATCAACCCTTACCATCTGCTGTAAGTTTCTTTTAGTATGAAACCTGCTTTTAAAGACCATCTGTATAGAAGGACCAGCTGTCTTTGTCTCTATAAAGACCACGTGGGTCATTTCACGTTAAGTGTACACTTTTTGAAAAATGGGGTTTTCCCCATTTTGGCATCTTTTAAACAATTATTATTTTATGTTGGCCATTTTATTTGATGGACCTTATCAACAGCAACCTACAGTTCAATTTTCATAACACTGCAAACATTATTTCTGTTAATTTCAGCATTTTTAGTGCATTTTTAACGGAAAAGGGATTCTCATTTCATAATTTTGATAATGTTCATTGATATCTTACATGAATCTATTGAGAGTTGTGTAAAATTTTAATGTTTTAGTGTCAGCACAGCCACTATGTAACATCATAAAACTTATTTGACCAAATTTGACCAATAAATGTGAAAATGATGAATATTTTTGTAAAAGGCATCTTTTCCGTTAAAATTAAAAAACATGTCCTCTCCATAACATTGAGGCCAGCAGCAGTGACTTAAAATGATATATATGGGCCTAAACTCTATTTAAATAATCTTCAGAATGTTTGAAAATGAGGACATGTCTCAAATCAATGAACAAAATATGTGATATATATTTTATTGCTTGGTTAATTTGATGACTTTATTTTCCGTTAAAAGTGTGTCCTCTCCATAACAGGTATTTTCTTTATATATTAAAGCACTGAGGCTTGCACTATCTATGGCACTGGTATACAATAATAATATGCCTCCATTTAATATCATGAAATGTGATTTTCCATCTACATATCTATAGATGGTCAGTATCTCACACTAATGCAATGTTAAACTGAATGTCCTCTCCATAACAGAGTTACCCATTGTTAACAATGTACAGAAACAATTATTTTTTTATAGTATAATCACTTCCTTCATGTAAGAAAACATTGATATGTTGTTCCACTCAGTATAAGAATTCATTAAATATCATGTCAACAGCTATAATTTTATTTTGGTATTGATTTTCATTAATTCCTCTATGTAATTGGGTAATTTCTGAATGCAAAGACAGAAATATTCTCACAACATAGTCTGATATTAAATACATTTTAAAGTGCAATATTTGTAAGTGTGTAACTGACAAAATCTACTGATCATTGCAATCATTTACCACCCTGGTAGCAATATAATGTATGCCATTAGGTTGTTAAGGAGAGGACACATTTTTTTAACCAGGCACTTCAAGTAGGGAAAACAAATCCTCTGACCTTTGCCCCATATACATCCATCCCTATGTTTATGTAGTCAATACATTGGAGCATGGGAGTGCATGCACATAGCAGTGTGTAGCGGCAAGACTAGTTTGGTAATGACCTTCTACAGAGGCAGGGTTAAGAGTAAACAAACTTGACCTCAAACTTGACCTTTGTGCTCCTAGTTTCGATGAAGGTCAGTAGAAGGTATGTGTCATAAGGGCGAGGCATCGCCCAAAGAATAAAACAAGAGAAAGTAGATTCAGAAGTTGCAGTATATTTAGAAGAAAGCAGTCAAGGAATAGTATTCCTCCCAGTAAATTGTGAAAGTCCCCAGGATTGCAAACAGTTGGTAAGCTAAATTTACATTATTATCAAACTTTATATTTGTGCTGTTATTTATACCATAATACTTGGTTCAATAACTTATTCATATTTCTGTATTTCAAGCTCAAAGTAGAGTGATGGAATTTGGCACTTTGCTCTCCATCAAGCATTATACTGCATATACTGTTGTATGTATACTTATACACACACATTGACAGTGATAGGCGTTAAGTCAGATTCAATCGATGTGCTATATACCAAGAGATATACTCTCTATCTTCCATGTTATTATTATGTGCTTATGTTCAAAGGAACCCTTTATTGGTTTGGTTGATTGATATAACAATATTATCTTTGTATTCACTATCTAAGAGTGAGATATATGGTCATTCACACATATATTCGTTGCCAATCAGTATATAACACATCAGCTATATTGTGTTATGGTTGTTGGATGATCTCTGCGCCTAAGCATGGGATCATTAGTAGGTTATTATAACGTTGTAAGGTTGTATCAGTTTATCATTTACATATTTAGTGTTGTTGTTATGAATTAGTTACGAATCACATATATGATCCATCATTACCGCAAGACTATTAGATATATTCAGATACTTATCCTGATAATTAATACAGCCATTTAAACACCGATTTGATAAAGTACAGTCGTTCATGGAATAACAATTATTCCATTCAATTATGAACAAAATTACATGTCATTGATTTCCTTGTATGTATATACATTCATATTAGTATAGTTGAGACTAATTCTTTGTAGGCATATATTGAAGTTATTAACTAGATAGTCAGTCATGTTTGATTCATGTTATTGTTGACAATGAATATTAACACTGTATTTGTGTTTATTTGTTTGTTTAGCGAACCGCTGGTCGCTAAGGCTCTCTTGGCTGTACTTCGGTGTCTGGTTGTTGATCTCTGGTCATGATTAGTACGGAAGAAGTTGAAGAAAGGAATAAACAGACTAGAAGTTAAAGCTACTGTTTCAGGACTCTTCAATCAGCGTGTTTGAACTTAAGCAATTTGAGAATTTCACTGTAGTCAGATAAGATACTACATCAGTTCGCAACTGCATCATGGAAACCTATAAGCCGATTTCAGAAACCGAAGCTGGAGCCGGAGCCGGAGCCGAAGCCGAAGCGGATGAAGACGAGGTTAAGTCTATCACGTCCCGGGTGAGCACCATGTCCAGGCTATCGCGAGTGAGTGAGACATCAAGCGTCAAACTTCGCGCAGCAAAGGTGAAGGAGGAACTGGCTAATAGGAAGCGTGAGCAGTTTCTACAGGAACAAAGACTGCGTCGTGAACAATTTGAATTAAATGATAGAATTGAATTAATGAAGATCGACTTCAATGTGGCAACAGCAGGTTGAACAAGAACTGGCCGAAGAAGCAGAAAATCCGCCTTTGCCAAAGGAAAATGTGGACATTAACCAAAGGACTGAACAGTGGTTTTCTACTCAGGTAGACCCAAGTAATGTACCCATAGTTCAAGATGATAATGTACATGTTAAGTGTAATGTAAGTACCGGTGGGCACCTTGATGAAGGCAACACAGCCGTTCATAAGTCAGGTGAAGAACGTGTAGGTAAGGGATACCCTAACACCCAGGTGAATTATAATGACCAATATATAAGAGGACTAGGGGAGAGACCCTTTATTTCTAACCCATTCCAGGCCCAGACTAATAATTCAGATAATATGATGGCAATGGCTCTAAGTTTGCCAAAGCCAGACATGCCAACTTTCTCAGGAAATCCTGTCGATTATTGGAATTTCATTAATAGTTTTGAGGTAAACATAGCAGAAAGGGTTCACGATAACAGGCTAAGATTGTCTTACCTTATACAGTTTACCACAGGCAAGGCCAGAGAGGCCATTGAAAATTGTGTTCTGTTAGATCCACTTACAGGTTACTCTCGAGCTAGGGTAATATTACAGGACCAGTTTGGAAGGAACTATATTGTGGCAAGAGCTCATCTGGAGAAGGTCACCGACAGATCATCTCTTCGGGCAACAGACAGTCAGGCTCTGTGGGACCTCGCAAGAGACATGAGAAGATGCCAGATGACAACGTCTCAGATGGGGTACTCAGCAGATATGAGTACCACAGACACCCTACTGAAGATACAGCATCTTCTTCCGGTCCACCTACAGTCAAGGTGGGCCAGCCGGGCACAATCACTGATGAAAGGATCAGTCATGCCCAACTTCTCGCACCTGACCGACTTCATCGAAGATTCAGCCAAGGTAGCGAGTAATGTCTTCGGGAAAAACGTAGGACGCCCGGGACAAACGGAGAAGAAGGCTCCTGCAAAGTTTAGACCGAAAGGTTCATCCTTCAACACAAGTGGAAGGACGGGGAAATCCAAGGAATTAAGCTCATGTCCATGCTGTTCCGAAGTACATGAACTTGAAAAATGCCGCAAGTTCAAGGAAAAGTCGGTGGACGAAAGGTTTTCTCTCGTCAAATCCAAGGGTCTCTGCTTCAACTGCTTCAAGGGCGCACATACCTCAAGGGCCTGCTCCGCCAACCCAAGGTGTAGTAAGGAAGGATGCAAGAGGAAGCATCACACCCTTCTTCACATGGAGTGGACCTATAAGAATAAGGAGGAGAAGCTTCAAGCCAGTCAGCAAACTGGGGCCGGAAGGGTGACAGATGACTCAGAAAACCAGGCCGACACTAATGCCGTCGGTGGCCAGAAGGAGGTTTGTCTCAGAGTACTACCTGTCAAGGTCAGAAGCAATGGCAGAGAAGTAATAACCTGGGCTCTGCTTGATCATGGCAGCGATGTATCGCTCTGTGAGCAGCGCCTGGCAGATGATCTTGGCATCCAAGGAAAGGAGACAAACTTTCGGCTGACAACAGTCAACAATGCCAGCACCCAACGAGGAGGCAAGGAGGTTAGTTTCTCCATTCAAGGGCTTCAAGACAGTGAAGTCATCGATATGCCCAGGGTGTGGACGGTAGAGGCACTACCAACAACACACCGTAGCATACCAAAGCAGCAGGATGTGGACAGATGGTCCCATCTGAAGGGCATAAAGCTACCTACAGCTGCCAAGAAGGACATTACCTTGCTCATTGGAAGCGACACCCCAGAAGCCTTCTGGGTCCAGGAAGAAAGAAGGGGTAAGAAGGAACCCTATGCCATCCGTTCACCATTAGGCTGGACGGTCATGGGCCCCACTGGACGCAGAAATAAGCGAGCCTTTGAAGTGAACAATGTCATAATGGATGACCAACTGCAAGAACAAGTCCAGAGATTCTGGCAACTAGACCATGCTCTCGGTGACGAGAGTGAGAAGTTAGGTGACTCGGTGGAAGACAAGAAGGCCCGTTCCATCATGGAAGAGACCATTAGTCTAAAGGATGGGCATTATGAGATGGGGTTGCCCTGGCGTCAATTTCCTCCATCTCTACCAAACAATCACAAGATGGCAGAGTCACGTCTCCAATCGCTGAAGAGAAGACTAGAGAAGGATAACAACCTTCATCAAAAATACACAGCGACTATGACAGATTACCTGACCAAGGGATTCGCCAAGGAGGTAGATGAGGACCCTCCAGAGGAGGGCTCTATCTGGTATCTACCTCATCATCCAGTGACTCATCCCTTCAAGCCAGAAAAGGTGCGTGTGGTATTCGACTGTGCCGCTAAATACCAAGGAGTCTCCCTTAATAACCAGCCATTGAGTGGACCGGATTACACCAATAAGCTAGTTGGTGTTCTTCTTCGCTTCAGACAAGAGAAAATAGCACTTGCAGCAGATGTGGAAGGTATGTTTCACCAAGTGAGGGTTACACCTAGACACACAGATGCACTACGCTACTTGTGGTGGGAAAATGGCGACACAAACACAGCACCAAAGATATACAAGATGCAAGTCCATCTATTTGGAGGGACTTCATCTCCTAGTTGTGCAGGATTTGCACTACAAAGAACAGAAGAGGACAACACTTTAATTGACAATATGCATGGTATCGGGACATTTCCTACCTTATATTGCGTTATCTAACTTGGTATATGAAAATCAAAAATAAAGACTGGTGAATGTATTGATTACAAAAAAAGTAAATTGCATTTAAACATTCAGATGTCACTGTTAAACAAAGTGTCCTCTCCATAACATACAATGTATATCAACGAGTCACTCTTTGAGAGTTTGGATTATAGAAAAAAATAAATAATAAGACTTGTATATAAAAACTGGTGTATCAATAGACAATATCAGTATTGTTTTTATTGTAAAATACTGTTTAAATAACATGAAACAATGTATGAATAACAAAACTTTCACGCCATATATTCTGAGATAAAGTTGGAGTTGTAATGATGGTGAATAATTTGAAGTTTATCCTCTCCAATATATGTCACTTGGCTCATATAATGTTCCAATAATCTATTGGCATGTTCTTACAGAAATGTTAGAAATGAATGATGCATAGCAATTTACATATCAACTAATATAGTAAGAGTTCATATTGCTAAGATTTGTTGTTAAACAAATGTCCTCTCCAAAACACGTCAATGAATTAAGTTTGGAAGCTCATATTTGATTAAAACTTGCATTCACTTGTTTTTTTTTACACAGCATCAAATAATTTAGACATAAATGCAACACTGTATACCAAATTTGAAGTCTATATAAGAAAGAAGGACAAGAAATTTCTCATGTCATTAAATAAATTCAACCTCCCCATAATTCAGTTTCCTATAAAATACACTAATTTTATGGCAAAATATGGCTTAAGTGAATAGGAAATAAGTGCATCAACATCTGATAAGTATAAAAAGGCATATAAAAGTACAGAAAACTATGTGTATACCATTTACAGGTATAATAAAGCTGATGTGTTCTTTGTTAAACAAAATGTCCTCTCCAAACGCCTATTTTTGTTACTGTATTTCAATCAAATATTTCTATATGTAAACATGGACTTGACGCTCTATAATTTTACACATTTCTGACATATACCCCAAACTTTCAGAATCTGTGCATCTTTTGCTCTATCAACAATTTTCATTTTTGACCCCCAGTGAGAAAAAAAGTGTACACTTAACGTGAAATGACCCACATATTCTGTTTCCCTTCAGTATTGTTTCATTGGAACATGTTCTAAAGGAATCTGTACATACAGACCATTTGCCTGTAAAGATTCCTAGTACCATGTCTTCCTCAAGCGGTCATTATATACAGGTGTCAATGTTTGATCTCATGACTAATACTCAACTAAGGCTTTAAGCTTTGTAATATATTCACTTACCTTAAACAGGACATCTTCAAGGCTACGTTTCACACCCAATTGTACAAAGCACTTCTTTTTTTCATCCGTTGATCTTGTAGCGCGTCTAATTACAGCGCCTCTTGGAAAATCTTCCTCCATCTTGCTTTCTTTTGTTATCTCAAGAAAATACAATCAATGGTCTCTATCATCCTACAAAATAAAATATAAAGGCAAATGAAAAGAAAAAGATTAAAAGAGACTTGGCAAACACTGCATATACATGTACAGTACCTTTTCAGAGCAGTAAAAAGATGCTTCATTCTCTCCTTTTCCTTGCTCTTCTTTTTTTTCTTCTATTTCCTTTCTTCTATTTTCTCTTCTCTTCCTTCCTTTCTCCTCCTCTTTTTTAATTTTCTTTAAATATTTCACTTTCTTGATCTTCTTCTTGTTCTTCCACTTCTTTTTCTTCTTCTTTGTGTTCTTCTTCTTCTTCATCTCCTATTCATCATCTTCTTCTTCTTGTCCGTCTCTAAGTCTCGGCAGAGCTCAGCCTTAGATT